>JAZFAU010000079.1:240000-273685 GCA_037178615.1 Dione vanillae
TGAAGCTAAAAAAATGTAAAACGCATTGACAGATAATTGTGAAAAGTCCTCACTAAGCGCATCTACTTTCCTAATCGTAAGAATATTAACTACTACTGCATTAGTGCAATGCAGATGCCTATTTCCAAATAGTCATAGTAATCAGCATATCCTAGGGGCACCTCATGTCATATTCTAATAATCATCTTTATCGTTATATATTATTTTGTGGAAGTGATTTAAATTGCGTACACTTAGAATGGCAAGTTTTTGTACCTAACATTATCGTTTGGTAAACGTTTTAAGTAGTGAAAAATATAATTGATGTACCTACTTGAATAGTTCAATTGATAATTGATTAAACAAATTTTACACGTTAGCCTATTGGATTGTTTGGAAAATATTTGCGTGCTTTTTGTCAGTCTGTATAATTTGTCTTATTATTCATAGATAAATAATTATGTCATTCAATAAGCAGCGAAAATTGAAATAATGTGAATAATTTAAAACCTAGTAAATTATTATATTATATGACATCACAAATATATGTGAGGGACCGCGTGGCGCAGAGGCCGCAACGTCTGCCTGTAATACGGCTAACGCGACGGTTTCTGGGTTCGATCCCCAGTCGGGGAAGATGGATTTTTCTATTTCCATTTTCTTCGCTCTGGCAACTAAGGCAAGCGCGGCGTGAGTTCCGCCACTCAACACGCAATGCCTACGAAAAACGGCGGAAAGTGGGGACGGAATAAGCAGGGACTAAGTAACGGAGTGTCCTTAACACTAGGTTCATATGTTCCTGCAGTTCCCTCTGCCTACCCTGCCATGTGCGGGATAAAGCGTGAAGCTAAAAAAAAATATAATAATAATATATGTACATTTTGTATACAATATATGTACATAGTAATTATATGGTTCACTTTATAAATTTAATATACATTAGCTTTATACAAATTTCATACATTATGCCCATTGAACGTGGTCCGTATGATAATTAAACATTGACGATAGAGTCGCAGATCGGAAAAGCTTTGTTTGGAACGTTTAAATGAATATCTGTATACGAGACATAGTTTATAGTGTGAAGACATCGTGGTGTGTTACATATACAGTAGTATACATTTATTACAGCGTACAGCACCAACCAAAATGCATTAACATATTGTCAAATGAGAAAAATGTATTTTAAGCTAAGCCCCTCCGTAGAGTGCCATTATCGTATAATATACACAATTACCTTTAGCTTTTTACAATGTTCGACTATTACAGCAACTTTACAGGAGAGGCAAAGTGCAGCTGTGTTTATCTTTTTAATGTTTCAATCAAAAATAATTCTGTATATGCTATTTATGTTTATGTTTGTGTAGACAATATATATAGCCGGTAGTAAACGTGTAAATAATTATAGTATATGATATATATATATATATATATATATGATCATATTATATATGTAGCTTATGCCCATATTTTAACGTACGTATTTTATGTCTTTTCATACAAATTTTGCATTACTTTTACACACGCTGCGGTGTCACTAACCGCAGAATCGTTTTAACTTAACGTTGTTTATACATTACACTTTTATGTTTATGTTCAAGTTGTTTAACAATATACAAAGGAATACAATCATATACACATTTTAGTGTTTGAATTGAAAAAAATATATATTGCATTACATATAGAATGCAACGGAGTGTCTTAACACTAGATTCATATAGTTCCTGCAGTTCCCTCTGCCTACCCTGCAATATCCGGGATAAAGCGTGAAGCTAAAAAAAATGTAAAACGCATTGACAGATAATTTGTGAAAAGTCTCACTAAGCGCATCTACTTTCTAATCGTAAGAATATTAACTACTACTGCAATTAGTGCAATGCAGATGCCTATTTCCAAATAGTCATAGTAATCAGCATATCCTAGGGGCACCTCATGTCATATTCTAATAATCATCTTTATCGTTATATATTATTTGTGGAAGTGATTTAATTGCGTACACTTAGAATGGCAAGTTTTTGTACCTAACATTATCGTTTTGGTAACGTTTTTAAGTAGTGAAAAATATAATTGATGTACCTACTTGAATAGTTCAATTGATAATTGATTAAACAAATTTTACACGTTAGCCTATTGGATTTGTTTGGAAAATATTTGCGTGCTTTTTGTCAGTCTGTATAAATTTGTCTTATTATTCATAGATAAATAATTATGTAATTCAATAAGCAGCGAAAATTGAAATAATGTGAATAATTTAAACCTAGTAAATTATTATAAATTATTATAAATGACAAATTATATGACATACAAATATATGTCTATTTATATACAATATATGTACATAGTAATCATATGTTCACTTATAAATTTAATATACTTAGTTATACAAAGTTCATACATTTAGGACCTTGAAAGTTGGTCGATGATAATTAAACATTGAAGATGGAGTCGTAGATAGGAAAGCTTTGTTTGAACGTTTAATCAATATCTTATACGACGCATATTATATTGAAGCCATCGTGGTGTGTATATATACAGTATATACATTTATTACAGCGTACAGCACTAACTAAAATGCATTAACATATTGTAATACACAATCACCTTTAACTTTTTACAATGTCGAATGTTACAGTAACTTTACAGGAGAGCGGAGTGAGAGCTGTGTTTATCTTTTTAAATGTTTCAATCAAAAATAATTCTGTATATGCTATTTATGTTTGTGTAGACAATATATATAGCAGGTAGTAAACGTGTAAATATGAGAAAATTACTAGCAATATTTTGACGGTGTAAGACTAATATATATTTCTTGTTGTCGCTATGCTTTGCTATCTATATTTTTGCTTTGTTTTTTGCTACTTACTCGTACGATCACTTTTGTACCATTTTATTTTTTATTGTATTATTGTATATTTATATAGATGTACAATAAAAGATTATTAATAATACAGTTTCCTCAATAAAAAATTAATAAACAGTGTCAAATAGTCTAACTATTTACATTTACTTATATAAAGACTCGATTAACAATGTAATATGTGGTACTAAATATTTAACTCATTACCACAAGCCATTCACAGTATCGGATGCGGTACATCATATATTTTTAATTTACTTATTACGTAATGCTCATCTCGCTAACTTAGACTGAAGTTGCAGATGACGCGCTCTAACCTGTTCATAATTCGAAAACTATCCGTATTTTTTTTCAGCTTATAATAAACTTAGTTATGTAAAAACATATTATGAAATAAACTAAAAAATGCAATTTTTCAGTTCTAACTATATTTCCTCCGAAAAGGCGGAAAGCAGGGACTAATCAACAGAGTGTCTTAACACTAGGTGTCTCTGGTTCCTGCAGTTCGGTCAACTGCGCGTATCACTAATGAATTATAAGCAAAAGGCGTGGTATAAAAAATATATTGGTTTCTGAGTCAACTCAGAAAACACACTTTACAATTTAAAATAAATCAAAAAACACTAACCTTAATACAGCCAAAGAAGCTATTCACAAAATTACTTATAAGAAATAAGACAAATGATACATATAATGTTTTATGTTAATGCTAAAAGCTTTCGCTACAGATTGAAAGAGACAGTTATTGCTTTAAGTGTAAGAGTATACGAAACGGAATTGTAATTTCTCTTATTAAGCTCATATTTACCTTATTTAGTTATTTTGTTTGCAAAATAACTTTAAATTGTTATGAATTTATGTTTTTACTATTATTCTACCTTGACTTCGCTTGAATGTGAATTATAAAGGTTAGAAGACGCAATCGTAATGATCTGATAATGAAAATGTTTATTTTACATGATTTACTTCACGCTGTATATCACGTGGCAGGGTAGACATGGAACCGTTGGAACTGTAGGAAACTAGTGTTAAGACACTCCGTTCTCTGCTTCCCACCTTTTAAGGTATTGCGTGTTGAGTCACGGAACTTAAAGCCGCGCTTTGCCTTATCGCCAGATCGAAGAAAATGTAAATTATTCATTCTTCCAAATCGGAATTGAACCCAGAAACTATCACGTTTACAAGCAGACGCACCTCTGTCTGCTTTTTATTTACACAATTATATTAACTTCACCGATACCTTCGTAATTAATCAATGTAATAAATATTTTTAAACGATTTCGGCCCACGTCTTGTCGTCCAACTTGCTGGAAAATTTAGCCACGTGTTCGGCGACAATGCGATATTTCTATAGCTTAATGTCCTCGCAATAAAGACCGAGATGATTGATCGATTGGATGAAATTGAAAACTGTGATTGAAAACGTGATCTTATAATTTCTTAACGACTTCTTGATTTGTTCTAGTAAAGCGCAAGTTAGAGTTCGCAATTGTTTTCTATTATATAATTTCAATTTTCCCAATATCTTGAAATATTATTAGGTTTCACTCCTCATTGTAAATTAACATACGTATCTTTGCAGAGGATAGGCAAAGAAACCTATTGGAACCCTAGTCACCTAGTGTTAACACTCCGTTCTTTGCTTATCGCCGTTAGAGGCATTGCATGTTGAATAGCGAAACAAAATAGAACAATACATTCTTCCCCAGTGGGAATTGAACCCACTAACCGTTACGCTGCGCCTCTACGTCACGACGAACCTCATTCAAAATCTCAATACGTATTGTATTATTATTTTTCTTAATCACCAACTATATATAATTAGAAAATAAGTAACCTAATTTAAAGTTTAATTTTTTTCTCATTCACAGGGCGCTGTTTTCGACAGATGGACGGAGGAGAAGGACAACACCGAGTTCGAAAAGGACTGTTTGTTCAAAGTCGACGAATATGGCTTCTTTATTTACTGGAAAAGCGAGGGGAAGGTAAGAAAACAAAATAATTTCCAATTGAAACTTTTCAATATGTTTTGTTGATGAAAATCGTTTCTGATAATTATTAAAATTAATAATTAATAACAATTAATAATAACATAAATTTAGCCATATTTCAAAAACTTATTTACTTATTTCTAATCAAGAATGTCGTGGCAGAGCTTATTTTTATTTTTAGATAAAAGAGCTTTAAGTATTTTTTATTTAATTTTCGTAACTTCAAATTAATAAATTAATTAATGAGATACGGAAAGCTTTATTGTTTAAATCTATACCCAGAGCAAATAGAACCCAATATCCAAGACTTTCAGCTTAAAGCTGTATCGAATTAAATTAGTAATTGGAAAACGTAGTGACTTAACACCATGTTCTCTACGCCTATTCTAGAAAAATCTAGAGATATTTTTTCTCTCTTATATTTGTTCTCGCATAAATCACAGACCTCGTAGACATCGAGAGCTTCCGCTTTCCGTTCAAATTTTAGAGATGTATGAAGATATTCTGTCTTCACGAAATCGTATTACCGTATTGCTGTAATGTAGCGTGGGACTCCGGAATGCCTCGCTTATTTACATTACGTAGATATTTGAGTACGCTATACGTTAGAGGACGGCCAAAATTAGATTTAAGATGAGTAAAGGTTGCCACGTCTACATGTATGTATGTATGTATGTATGTATGTACATACTATGGCGAAAACGATGGTTATTATTTCTATACTTTAATGTTAGAATATATTGATTATTATTACAGCGCCTATAACTAGATTGCAACGAATCCGCAATTCTTTCATGGGGCAGTGTGTACTCTTTTACAATAGGATCCCAGAAAACGTCCAACTATGCTCTATATCACAATTTAAAAAAATTGTGAAAAGACGTTTGTTTGTTAAAGGTTATTACCTGATTAATGATTTTTTTAAATGACAACACACCTTGGGAATGAGATGCTCGCTCCAGTCTGTTTCAAATGTGTCATTATCAAAATGAATTAATGTAAAAATATTGACCACTTAAAAAAAAAAGAAAAGTCCCGCTGAGTTTCTTGCGCCGGTTCTTCTCAAGTCTGAGGCATTAACTTTAGCGAACCGGTGGTAGTGTTTTTGGCGTTCAAAAAATGAATCATGTATTCTCATTTTGAATAAAATTATTTGAATTTGTGAAAGTAACAAAAAGTGTTGTCTAAGAATTTCTGAAATAATGTAAATGTATCAAAATTTGGAAATATAGTAATTCTTGGTGTTTTTTTTTTTTATTATTTTTGTCTACAAAATTCAATTTGTGTTTAATGAACATCTGTAAATTCTAAAGAACAATATACGTCTATAACTTCAAAATTTTAAATCATTTAAATTTTAATTACATTTTAACACTTACCTATACTTTTTTAAAGGTCAAATTATAATAAGTGTAAAATTTTATGTACAAATATTACACTTATTATATTTTGACTTTTAAAAAAGTACAGGTAAGTGTTTAAATGTTATTAAAATTTAAATTAAAGAAAAAAATTCAAGTATCTGTGAAAACCTTCATATTTTATTGAAAAATCTAATTAATAATTCGTTTCCACAAAGCGACAACCCTACTTCGCCCTAACTAATATGATATGCATAAACTCATATTCCTTGGGGAAATAAATGTCTGATATAGTTTTTGCTGTGGAAGTAACCATGAATTGTGGCCGAGAAGGCTGTGTTGCAGTTTTTTAATTACTAGAGCTTTAAACCTTGAACTTTTATAAGTGACGAGGTTAAACGCCGCATTAAAAATTAAACGAATTTTCCACTAACTGGGAATTAAACCTACAACCTTTACGTTTATTGAACTACAATCGCTTTAATGTACATCAGATTAAAAGAGTAAGCGAGCGAGTTGCGACAAAGAGACTCCTAAGTTCTAACAAAGCAGCCTTGTTAGAAACTAAATTCATATTAATGAAACGGTCTGGATATCTCTTCCAGACAATTTCATTTGTATAAACTAATAGACGTTATTGTGACGCATTTGAGTAAAATCATAATGTTATATGAGGTAGTTTTAAGTTTGATTCCCACTTACTAATTTGGTCTGATTAAAATGTGTTTTGCATTGAGATCTAACACAGAGAACTTACTCACTTTGTCACTATTTTTTTCGGAATTAATTTCCTTCTTTTAAGACACTGTCTCGAGCTCAGGCGTTTAGGTGAACAGAATTGAGACCTTACTTAGAATCTCTTATGCAAGATAAAGCGGAATTTCTAAACAATTACAAATAATCAATGTAAACGCTGTAGCCCTTCGAAAGGGCGCCTACAGGGAAGTCTATATAAAAAATCTTTAATTTTATATAACACTTAATGAAAATATTAAATATGGCCTGACTTCATGTTTTTGTGAAAGATAAAATTTTAAATATAATAAATAATTAAAGTTCATCTTGCAGAACAACGTATTATGGACGTTCAAGAATAAATATGCGGAAATGCTTAACTGTTATGAAGACAAAGCTACTATTGTTAATAACAAAAATAACTATTAAATAATAATTTAACAGGTTATTTATTAATATGAGCAACAGTTCAGTTTCTTACTGGTTCTCCTTTGGGAAATGTTCATTCGTCAAATCAAAAGCCCTTTTAAATATTTATTTGTCCTGTAAACTGTTCTAGAAGATGATGATGAAGATGAAGTACAATAGGATCTAAATAAGCAGTGTTTCTCAATTTAATGGCCAATAAACGTTCAGGTATCAACGTGCCTCGTATTAGACATAGAGATAAAACTTTTATGGGCGTTTCAGCTAATTTTGTTTGCAATCATTAAATTTCAGTAGGTACGTGATGAATATAGATGAAAAATGTAGATAATACTTTTTTTTAATCTAAGGAGATTTTATATATTATATTATATTATATTTCTTAATGTTGTTGTAGCTTAATTTTTTATTTTAAAAACTTTCGCTAGACTTCGCGAAGGTGTTTGAACTCTACATTTTCTGTGATATAAGTTGGACATAGTATGTAATTAATATTATGTAAATCTTTTGTAAATAAATAAATAATAATATTTTATAATTATAGTTACTAATGAAAAACCAAATTAAATGAATTACACCAAAACATCTAAATATACATTTCTTCTAATAAAATCATAATATATATATATATATATATATATATATATATATATATATATATATATATATATATATATATATATATATATATATATATATATATATATATATATATATATATATATATATATATATATATATATATATATATATATATATATATATATATATATATATATATATATATATATATATATATATATATATATATATATATATATATATATATATATATATATACTCAAATTCATCATACGGTACTAGTGAGAGGAAGAAGTGATTAGTGCACGTTCCCGAAACAATTCCACAAATTACTTTAAAACTGTGTATTTCCCTTTCATATATACTTTATATAATAGCTTAAGCCAGATATTAGTGAGTGACATTTTTATCTATTATAAAAAGTGAGAATAAATGGATAAAAACTTTAAATAACTTTTAACACTTATGTGAATCTACCGTCCCCTTTAAACGTTGAGTGAAAGTGTTAGCTTATTTTGATTTAGGAGGAACTTTATGAGTCAAAAGTGCTAAAGTGTTTTAAAGAAAGGCTGTACAACGCTTTTCTATAAGAAATTGGAAAATATATACGTAAAACATTGTTTGTTTAAAAACAGTACATTGGATAATATACAATATTTTGAGCTTTGTTGCTAAGCTTATAGTAGCTCAGAGGCCTAAGCCCGACTTTAACAACCGATGAACCTGAGTTCGTATCCAACTAGAAAGTAAAAAATAACAATTTATTTTTTATAAAATAAATTATTTGTTTAATTATGTCTAGTATGTCGGATAAGACAAACCTTACATGGGGTTGTTGTAACACGCCGATAGAGGGCGAGGCGTTTCTGCAATGTTCCACTTGCAAAGTAGGCTATCATCTTAACTGCCTTAACATTAATTCTTGCATTGATAATGATCAGTATTGGAAGTGTCCCGTCGTGCTCAATCAATAAACAAAGAAGTTGTCAAACTGATGATACACCGGTGCGACTTAATACGCGCAACAAAACTTCAAATATTAAACAAAATGTAGTAGTTAAACGATCCACAAAGAGACCGGCAATATCGTCTCCTCCCCAACCTTCTAGTGATACCGCTTCACTTGCATATATAAGGGATACTATTTGCGATGTGGTAAAGTCAGAAATGCAAAAGTTGTCATTAGAACTTAACAAAAATTTAGCTAATATGATTACACAAGAGTTAAGATGTATTAAAGAGGAAATTGTGGAAGTGAAGGAATCTATGCAATTTTTAAACAGTCAGTATGAAGATATTAGAAAGAAGGTTGATTCCAGCTCGGAAACAATTAAGAGGTTACAAGATGAAAATGTTAATTTAATCCTAAACTTGAAGACCTTGACAAACAAAGTTAATAATATTGAACAACATAGCAGAAGTAACAACTTAGAAATACAATGTATTCCAGAGAGTAGAAATGAAAACCTTGATAATATAATTCATAAATTAACTACCTCCATAAATTGCAACTTAAACAAGGATAATATTTTGCATTGTACCCGTATATCAAAATTGGATCCACATAGCCCAAGGCCTCGTTCTATTATTTACAATTAAACTCTCCAAAAACAAGAGATATGATATTGTCATCTGTTATAAACTACAATAAAAGTAATCCTGATAATAAATTGAATACACAACATGTGGGTATTGCTGGAGAGAAAAGACCTATATTTATAAGCGAGCACTTATCAGTAGCTAATAAGCAACTCCATGCTGCTGCAAGAACTGTGGCAAGGGAAAAGGGATACAAGCATGTCTGGGTTAAAAATGGTCGAATTTTCTTACGTAAGACTGATTTTTCTGAGTGTAAGCTGGTAAAGGATATTGATTTCCTCAAAAAAATATAAGTCTCTAAGAACCTTACACATGTTTCAGCGTTGTAACTGTAACCTTCTACTACTTAAACGTATACTACCAAAATGTACGTGGACTCAAAAGCAAAACTCATGTCCTTTATACGAACATATGTTGTAATAATTATGATATCATTATTCTAACGGAGACATGGTTGAACGATAACATATTAGATTCTGAATTATTCGATAACAGATATAACGTATTTAAGAGGCATAGAAAGTTAACTAGTTTTCAACATAAACAGGAAGGAGGTGGAGTACTCATAGCAGTTACTAAAAAAATAGAATGCAGTCGTATGTTTGACTGGGATAGCCTTTGTGAAGATCTATGGATCGCAATACGGATTGAAAATTCCAACAAAATTTATAATATTGCTCTTTGTGGTGTTTACTTACCTCCTCCTATCACATTGAATTCATTAAAAATATTCTTAAATAATTGTAATTGTGTATCTGAATTGCATAGTTATAGTACATGTATCTTAGGTGATTTTAATCTTGGATGTATTGAGTGGTCTCTTGATAGTGATTCCCAAAATGCTAACCCAGGTAACTGCACGTCAACTCTGGCTAATTTGCTTATAGATTTTGCGAATTTAAATCAACTAAAACAATACAATAATATAAGAAATGCGTCTGATCGAATTTTAGATCTTGTTTTCACCGATATTAATAACTGTTTTGTTTCTTCTGCTTCATCATCTCTTGTTAATATTGATAGGTTTCATCCCCCGATAATCACTACTTTTATGGATTTCGAAATAAAATGTTAAAAAGAAATTCACTAAATGTTAGGTACAATTTTAATAAATGTGACTATGATCTTATTAACGATTATCTTGTAAATATACAGTGGAAAATTATTTTATGTGATTGCCAGAAAATAGACGAAATGATTCAAAAATTATACGAAATCTTAAACTCATGTATTCAAGAGTTTGTACCTAAATATAAACCCAATAAGTATAAACATCCCATCTGGTTTAGTCACGATCTCAAAGGCTTGATAAGAGAGCGGGATAAACTTGATCTCCGATATATGAAGTATAAGAACCCTATGGATAAGATTTCTTTAGATTTATTAAATGAGCGTTGCGAAACATTGGCAAGTAAAAACTACAAATCCTGTGTCACTAGTGTCGAAAATAATATAATTTTTAACCCTAAATATTTTTGGTCTTTTTTGAAAAGTAAGCATCAAAACAATAGTTCATATCCTAATGAAATGACTGATGGAGTTAATAGCGCAATTGGAGGCAAGGATATTTCAAATTTGTTTGCAAAATATTTCTCTAGTATTTATGTTTCAGCACAAAATATTAACAATGGATGTACTGCAAAGGCTCAAATTTTTGCTACAAATACAATCTCCAGGATAAAAATCTCCAAGGATGAAATAATTAAATCATTAAAAAATTTAAATTGTTATAAAGGATCAGGTTCTGATGACATTCCTCCACAATTTATAAGCAATTGTGCTGAGAGTCTATCTGATCCATTATTTATTATTTATAATAAATCGCTAGAAGACGGAGTATTTCCAAATCAGTGGAAAATTGCCAAAACAATTCCTATATATAAAAATAATGATAAGAAAAATGTTACAAACTATCGACCAATATCACTGCTTTCAACTTTTGCTAAAGTTTTTGAAATACTTGTACTTCCTCATTTAATTGCACATTTTAAGCCCCTAATCAGTGATGCTCAACATGGATTTATTAAATCCAGATCCACATGTACTAACTTAGTGGAATTCACAGAAATGTTGCAAAAATCTGTTGATGCCGGTCATCAGATAGAAGTTATTTATAGTGATTTTAGCAAGGCATTTGATTTAGTGCCTCATCATATTTTGTACCGGAAGCTATATGAGAATGGATATACTGGGAAAATACTACAGTGGCTTAAATCGTACACTGAAAAACGAAAATTTTATGTCGTAATCTCCGGTTATCAGTCATCACTATACGAAATTACATCAGGTGTTCCACAAGGCTCTCACTTAGGACCCTTTTATTTAACGTTTTCATTAACGATTTGCCAGCGATTTTTACTCATTGTACTCCTTTATGTTTGCAGATGACTTAAAATTTCTAAAAATCGTGCATACTTCCGAGGATATTGTTCTGCTACAAAATGATATAGACAAGCTTGTAAATTGGTGTACCGTAAATGGTATGATGCTAAACGTTAAAAAATGTTTTCATGTAACATTTACCAGAAAACAAAAAGTAATTAAATGCGATTGCAACATTGACGGAGTGCCAATAGCAAAAGTGGAAACAATTAAAGACCTTGGCGTCATTTTTGATTCAAAATTAACATTTAGTGACCATATAACATTTATTAGCAAGAAAGCCACACGATTACTTGGATTTATTTTAAGAAATTGTAAAATTTTTAAACACACCAAAACTAAAATAATGCTGTATAATAGTCACGTTCGCAGCATCCTGGAATATTGTAATACTGTCTGGAGACCTCACTATTCCACTAGTTCGTTGCGAATTGAACGAATTCAGAAAAGATTTCTATGGCATTTAGCAAAGTCGGAAGGAATTTCTGAAAGTATGCCTTCTTACAAAGATAGATTGCGATACTTTAATATTCAACCATTGACCGCAAGAAGGGACATGCTAGATTTAACTTTTCTTTACAAATTATTAAATTATCACTATAACTGTCCCAATCTATTGTCGTTATTTATGTTAAAAGTTCCTTACAAATGTCCTAGATATCCTGTAACACTTTTTTCACCTTCCAATTCGCAGAACTGTATTGGGTTCTAACTCTCCAGTACCTCGTTTGTGCCGTCTAGCAAATAAACAGTCCACATATATTGATATTTTTTGGGAATCACTTCGTAAAATCAAGAGTAAACTCGTTTGCAAAATGTAATGCTGCAAGCCTGTACACATAGTGTTTTGTTTCTGTGTTATATTGTTTTTTTTTGTATTTTTTCACTTCATATATGTAGCTATTATTATTATGTTTTATGTTTATATTTCCACTCTCACATTAATTTTGCATGTGGTGTTTATCATCCAAACATTTGTATGGTTCTTGGTTTGTGTTACGTACCAATGTATTTTTATAACTTTACTGTACCTATGTGATAAACCAAATTAAATAAATAAATAAATAAATAAATATTATATATATATATATATATATATATATATATATATATATATATATATATATATATATATATATATATATATATATATATATATATATATATATATATATATATATATATATATATATATATATATATATATATATATATATATATATATATATATATATATATATATATATATATATATATATATATATATATATATATATATATATATATATATATATATATATATATATATATATATATTATGATTTTATTACATCTACATATATACTGGCAACAGTGTTCATATAAACGACGTAAAGCACCCCTAACAAAGTCGATGAACTCCAGAATTTAGTCGAAATGATCATTCATCTTTACAGCTCTATTTAGGGAGAGCAAATTCAATTAGATAGTTCGTCTGCTGTCGATGGAAACTAAACGACAGTCTTTGTCCTCTTAATATATATGATACCTTTAACTTATATGATTTATAGTAATTTCAAAGTGATTTCATTTATATAGATTTTCTACATTATTAATATTTGCTATTAGAAATTATGATTAGTATTGTTATTATTCCCCCGAGTGTGATTCAAACTTGCTCAGGATCATGTCTAATGAGCTGTCTATGTGCTGCAGCTTTCATCGTCAAAGATTTATAAATATGTCACATATAGTTTTGTTTTAATTTGTATAGTTAAATAATTATACAACATCTTCTAGGCCTATATTTTTATGATTTTTAAAGTGTTCATCCACACTGAGGATAGAAAAAATACTTAAAGAAAACATATAAAAATTTGAACGCAGCGGGACTCGAACCCGCGCCCTCCTGCGAACCGTTCAGGCGCTCTCACCACTGAGCCATGCGTTCTACATCACGCCGCGTTGAAATTCTTATACGACATAAGTTGTATAAAAGCATATAAGAATTTCAACGCGGCGTGGTGTAGAACGCATGGCTCAGTGGTGAGAGCGCCTGCACGGTTCGCAGAAGGGCGCGGGTTCGAGTCCCGCTGCGTTCAAATTTTTATATGTTTTCTTTAAGTATCTTCTAGGCCTTTTTATGCTTAGGCACGATACTACAAATAAAGAAATATGCATTTTACAACAGTTAATAGTAGTAGAACATGCAGGCCGCTTCTATATGATGCAATACGTGTATTGTGCTACAAACCTTTACGCACTTAGTAAGCTTTTGAAATTATTATTACACTTTACATTATAAACCTAAATTTTTTTAAATATATTGCTTTACCTTGCTCATAGCAGGGTAGGCAGGCAGGAAACGTGGAAACTTGGTGTTACAACACTCCAGTCTCCGCCTTTCGCCTTTCGAGGCATTTGAGTAGCGGAATTCAACGCCGCGCTTGCCTATCTAGAAATAAATTAATCCGTCGTCCCTGAATCTCTCCCTCTGCGGCACGACGATCCTTAACATGAATCTACATACGTACTTAATAAATATTTAGCTATTCTGAATAAACTCTCTAATCTATTCGGTACCAGTGACAGTATTCTTTTAGATAATAGCTTACGGAGTTCGTGTAAATATTTGAAAATATAATTTTTCTTAATACAGTGTAAAAATCTCTTAAAATTTAATAATATGGCGATGATCCTACCAAATATGATATAATATATGTTATAAAAACACTCGAGTATACATTACGGCCGTATGACTACATAAATAAAACCTGTAATATACATATACAAAGCTCAAAGTATTCCACTGAATAATACTTGAGATGTAAAAATAGAAGATTCTTCTCCCAAACAAGCTGTTTGAAGTGGACCAAAAGTCGGGCCAAGTAGATCAAGAGTGCGCTTTAAGCTTCAGAAATGTTACGTCAGCCAATTGCAGGACTTCTGGTTACGATGTTATGTTGCTTCGTGCTCGTTGTACTGTAGATTGTAGTGCAATTTGGATTATTTTTAGAAGTACAACATATTATATATTCTGGTTTAGTTTAATTTTTATTTTATTATAACATAGTTATTTAAAAGTACCTTGCAAATAATGGCCCTCATTTTTTTAAATATTTATAAATCACGTAACTATTGACTGAATAGATAGATAGAGGCGTACCGTCTACGTGTAACCGCGACGTTTTGTGAATTCAATTCCTACTCGGGGTGGATGAACTTTTCTATTTAATTTTCTATTTATATTTTATTAGAATTTTCTATTTATATTTAATTTTATTTATTTATTGTTTCTTATTACTCTTGATCTTTTTAAATGGGTTCTTGAGATTAAAATAAAATATTGCTATACCATAGCTCAAAGCTATGGCTGGAACAAAGGCTCGTCATTAGTATGGTAAATGGGACATTGTTTATTTTGTTGTTTTTGCTACAAATTTTTATATTACGTCGTGATTCAACCTACGTTAAAAACTTAATCAGCCTGGAACTGATTTCGTGCTTTTTTTTATAATCTTTTCTCTCGATTGTTTTATAATAAATTGTTAAATGTTTGCTTTAGAGTAACAAAATGTAATAACAACATTGCAGGAATTTGTAATGAAATTAATATGAGAGAAAAATATTATTATGATTTTTATTATTAGTAAACTATACCAACAAAATAACTAAAAATAAAAATATTATATAAAGAACTCAACACGCATTACCTCGAAAGGCGGAAAGTAGGAACGGAGTCTCTTACCACTAGGTTCTCTTTAGTGATAATAGCAAGATACTAACTAGTGATACATACCACCTTTTAAATTTTTCTTGTACGACAAAATTTACGTGCAATTACTAGGCTAGGTTAGTACAATTAACGCTACAATTTCCTCAATTTGACTTACATTTCCTGTTAACCTTACTTTATGGGAGTGCCTCTTAACGTCTCAAATTACATGTGTCCCGAATGTACACTGTTGTGTTACAAATAGTGTATTCACATTGTTTTGAATGTTATGTAATTTAAGTTTTTCTTGGGGCAATAGTCGCGCAGTGGCATAGCGCCTAATTTTTAAATAACACGATGGTTGTAGGTTCTCTTTTTTACATATATACTATTCTTATTTCCCCCCTTAGGTAAAGCTAAACGTGACGTTGACATCTTCTTTTAAGTAGATAACATAAAGCGAAGTGTTTTGACATAAGCTGAAACAATTCGTTGAATTGCTTTTTACTTGTAATTGGATTGGATAATATAATAATCTGTTACTAATATAGGTATAAGGAAAGTAACTAAAATAATGGGCCAAAGATGCCTAAATAAAAAAAATTATTATTATTATTATAAGGTTCTTTCATGCGCTTTGATCCCGATGTTAGATTGAAATAACATACTACTGTACTAATAGAAAGTACAGTACGTGTCTAAAGCTTTCCTCGATAAATGGACACCTCAATCCATAAACGAATTGAATTTGAGCCAGCATTCTAGAGAACTTCATATCAATTCAGCCAAACATAAATAATAAACAAACATTCTATTAATACACATTGTACTATTAACACATATATACATATATACATATGTAACAAATTTTAATTTTGGCTTCATGCCTTATCCCCATGTTCATAACTAAGTAGGCAGCGGGAACCGCAGGAACCGTGAAAACCTAGTGCCAAGTGCTAAGTTGCCCGAGCCAAGAAAATGGAAATGAAATAATCGATCTCTCCCGAGTGGGAATTGAACCCACAATCCGTCGCGTTTACAGCGCGTCCTCTTAAATTATAAATTTATATCAATTCACTAAACTAGGGAAATTATTGTTGTTGTCATAAATTTCCGACACGGTAACAGTATATATCATTATGACCAGAATACCGCGATCCAAGTAGTCCGTAAACTGAATGTGCTTCATTAGGCTTCATGGCGTTAATCCTCGACTACACTTAGATTGCTACTGTTGTATATACATATATTAGTTTACATATAAATTATGTTTATTTACGACATTAATGACAGTGGAATATATTTTGGGGGACCGTCGTGGCGCAGAGGCGTAGCGTCTGCCTGTAAACGCGACGGTTTGTGGGTTCGATTCCTATGAGGAGAAGATGGATCTTTCTGTCTCTATTTTCTTCACGCTGGAAACTGGGCAAAGCCCGGCGTTGAGTTCCGCCACTCAACACGCAATGCCTTAAATAATACGGAAAGCAAGAACAAGCAGCAGAGTGTCCTAACACTAGATTCCTATGGTTCCTGCAGTTCCCTCTGCCTTCCTTTCCATGAGCAAGATAAAGCATGAAGATATGAAAAAAAGAACATGTTTTGAAAAAAAAAAATATGTCGGGTCTAGGCCAAAAATGGTTAATACAGAAGTAAAAGCTTAAACAAATTTTCAACCTTTTTTATATGATTTAAAACTAATATTTCTGTACAATATTCAAGATTCATTACGTTATGTAATGAATTTTAAATTACAAATTAAGTATTTTTTTTACAACTAATTAATTATTATACCTATAAATCTTGCTACATTTGTAAAGAGACAGTGAGGACAGCTAAAGATATGCTGGTGGGGTGTAGGGTACTCTTGGATAGTGGTCAATATTCGCGGCGCCATGACAAGGTACTAGAAATCATACGTGAAGCCGTTAGCGTTAGTAGCGATAGTCTTAGTAACAAGAGCACAGAGAAACATTACAACCAGCAAACGTTTAATAGAGTTAGTGAAAGAAGGTTCTGTTAAAAAACACACACAAAAACCTTTCTCAATATTAGATCCAGCTCCTGATTGGACTCTTTTGATGGACGCGTATGAGAAACGGTATAAAATCCCTGAGGACTTTGGTGTTTCGTCATCCAGACCGGATATTTTTCTTTATTCTCGAAACCTAAAACGCGTAGCACTGGTAGAACTTACAGTTCCGTGGAAGACAAATATCCCTAAAAGTCATAACTTAAGAAATATTTCGAGCTTCCTAAGGAACTGACCAGGAATAAGTTTAGAGTAAATTCATATGCGATGGAAGTAGGAGCGAGAGGTATAACAGCGAAATCTCTCTATAGCTTACTAAAATATTTCGGCCTGTCTAGAACTATTACTAATACATTTCTAGAAAGTACTTCAAAGGCGGCATTAGCAGAATCATTTTGAATTTGGTTAGGTAGTGGAAGGAGCTCGGACAGTGAAGGTGAGCGTTAATGCATTTTAAAGGGGCCCCTTTAAACCTACACTTAGGTCGTAAGTCCGAAGCGCTGATCGGAGCTCCTCTTCCTACAATGCGATGGGCCCGGCACCCGCACGGTGAATCCATGGAATGCTAAGCAGTTTCTTCTATATTTATTTTCTATATATATTTATTTATATATATTTAGTTTCTTCTATATATATTTATTTTTTTATTAATATCTCAAAATATCTCAAATATCACAAAATTTTCTCGAAACGGAAACTTTCAACGGGAACGGGAAGCGGAAACTTTTAACAGTACTTGTGAGCTAACACTAGGTCCCATTGCCTTGTAATTTAAACTGAACATAGATTCAAAATATTCAGTAACAAAAGTTTTTGATCTTAATTACCATTAGAACGTGTTAATTACTTAATTAACTCTTAATCAACAAGATTAGCTTTACTTATTCGAGGTTCTCTTTAACGGATATCATCGTTTATTATAAAGGAAATTATATCAAAACAAGGCAACGTTAGGTGGAGGCGGTTGTGATCTTTGTACGTCTTTTATGTAGAAAATGTAAAATAAATAAAATTTACAAATCTTTTTGTTGCCTTTGGGAGTTCCACGTGTTTTTTACGATGGCCCCCTCCCACTTCTCCTTTTTCTGCTAAAGATTTCTACAATTCCATTACTGTACTCCCCTGAACTCACTCTGTTTCAAACACGTCACTGCTGAGTTTCTTGGGCTTTTTCTACAGTTAGGTCTGAGTCATTAAGTTTTGTGAACCGGTAGCAATGTTATTACGTTCACATTATTAATCTTGTATTCTTTTTTGATTTTCATTTAAGTTATTTGCATTTGAATTCTATTCCAAAACAAAAGGTACAGTAAACTACATTTTAGCCTGCCCAACATTTTTTTCGTCTAAGTCACAACGCCTGTAGTACGGCCAGAAACGCCCAAGAGCGTCGCGACGCACATATTGGGAAATTTTGATGTATAAAAAAATAAAATAAATAGCATCGTTTGAATCTGGATTTTGAGAATAATTTTATTTAACATATAATGTTTGTTTCTTTGGTTCAGTTAGACACAGCTTAACGTAAAATTGCAGGAATCAAAGCTTATCGTAAGGGGCAGGGGCGTAGTGTCTACTTGTAAACGCGACGATTTGTGGATTCGATTCTCAGAAGGGGAAAATTAATTTTACCATTTCCATTTTCTTTGCTTTGGCAATTAAGCACAGCGCAGCGTTGAGTTCCGCCACTCAACACACAATACCTCGAAAAAGGTGAAAAGCAATGAAAAGGGTGCCTTAACCCTAGGTTCCTTGTTATCTTTGGTTCCGTCTGCCTACCCTGCCATGTGCGGGATAAAGAGGGAAGCTATAAAACACAATTCAACTCCTCAATTCGATATTGAACCCTTAACTATCATGGGCTTTAGTACTATGCTTGAATTACATTATTTACAGTAAAAACTCGTAACATCATAGATAACCGCAATCGTACCTCGGCGGCGCGCGCCTGTCACAGTTTCTAGGTCGACGTGAATAGCGACTGCTTGTGACAGACAGACAAAGATGCTATTCAATAACATTTCTCATCTATTGAAACAATTCACTATACTATTATATAGACTACGTATCATATGTACACTGGTTCTGTTACACTCTAGTATATTTTCTTCTCGTATATTTTCATACAATATACTCGTATCATTACAATCACAGATTTTGTAATGCCACTATTTTTTTCTGTTGTATCGAGGTACTTTCTTTGGGGAACTCCCCCCTTTTTAAAGTCATATAAATATATATATATATATATATATATATATATATATATATATATATATATATATATATATATATATATATATATATATATATATATATATATATATATATATATATATATATATATATATATATATATATATATATATATATATATATATATGTCTAATGTTTATAATATCGTATTTTAGTGGAATATATATAGAATTAGAACCTAGGCTTTAGGCACTACATATTACAACTTTTGAAGTACAAAACTAATAAGTTTTCTTCTTTTACACTGGAAATTTATCTTATATTTAAATAATTCATTTATATACTTGTAAAGTAAGTAAACACATATTTTGAATAAATAGATTATATTTCGTAAACTCAAGCTTAATTTTTATAATGTCTTATTTAAATTCATTGGTTTATGTTACTTTTCGACTTTTACTCTACCGGTCACGACAAGACGACGACGTTGATGAGAGAGAATACTATTTTTATTAAATATTTTTATTATTTTTAAAATGTTCATCTACATTGAGGATAGATATATACTTTAAGAAAACATATAAAAATTTTTCTATTTCCATTTGCTTCTCTCTGGCAAACTAGACAAAGCGCGGCGTTGAGTTCCACCACTCAACACGCAATGCCTCAAAAAAGGCGAAAATCAGGGACCGGATTCTGAATATACATTATTTTTCTCCAACACCTTTGCAGTGTAGGCTACTTGTTTTGATGATGCTCAGCAAAATATTTTGTCATTTTTAGACTTTCTCGTGTGTAACCACTCTTACTCTAATGAACATCGCGTCCAGTCCAATACCTATTATATGTGATATAATAACGTCTAACGAATGAATAAAGTCCTAATATGGTATTTTTTGAATAAATAGGAAAAAAATAAGATTTGAAAAAAATGAGTAATTTTAAATTTTTCAGCTTGAAAAGGCTTTGTTAATAGAACAGCTATTGTCCGCTTGAAAGTAGACACCTTTTTAATATACATCTGAAGATGATATTTGCAGAACGAGACGTTTTTATTCATCTCGTCTTTATCAAATTCATATAAAATTTATAAAAAATTAAAATAAATTAAATTATAATATTTAGGTCAAATGTTCAAGAATAGACCATAAAAACACACAAAGCATATGTTATGACACTCCGTTTCCTATTTTCCGACTTTCGTGGCATTGCGTGTTGAGTGGCGGAACTCAATACCGCTCTTTGCTAGTTTCGAGAGCGAAGAAAATGGAAAAAGATCTTCCCTAAGGATGTATCGAACCCACAAACCGTCCCTTTTACAGATAGACGTCCTCAACAAAACACCTTCATAATAAATTTATGAATGTATTTTTAAACATAACATTAAATTTCATCATTATTAAAAATTAAAAAAATAACCTAACTTGGATTGCAATTCAAAAGATTTATAACTTGAAGAGTTAGCAATTAAACCCTTGTTTTTTTATATACATAGCTATAATAAAATATGAATAGTAATAAAAGCTTCTACATTATAAGGAAGTTCTATAGAGCTTTGCATTGAAAAGGTCACTCGTTTTCCGCAATTATCTGGCTAATATCCTCTATGGAGCTTTTCTAGGGCAAAATATCCTATCCTATATAGTATTTAGTTTGTCAGGAAATTACTTTTTTTTTCAATTTCAATTTTCAATGAGAGTACTCATTTAAAATAAAAACTTTATCGGTGCATACGGAATATTTCCTTTTTTAATTATTATTATTGTCGTCATTGAATTTGTTTAAAAACACGGTAATTTTTATTCTAGTCAGCTCATGAAGAATAAAATCTGGAACTTTGGAGAAATCTCTCTCTATCTCTCTCTCTTGAATACACTTTCCTACTATACCTATGGTAACTGAATTCATACAGATGAATAACATAGTGAAGCAGTGTAATTTTATCCTCCTCTCCAGAGTTTACGGGTTCCAATCCCTTTTAAGGAAAGCTGTAATTGAAAACTTACATTTTTTTATTATTATAATTTTTAAAGTGTTAATTCACACTGAGGATAGAAAATTTACTTAAAGAAAACATATAAAAATTTGAACACAACGGGGCTCAAACCCGCACCGCAAGAGGGCGCGCATTTTGTTAAATATCTAGATCATTTAATATTTCGTACATTAGAACTTAGTAAATGTATTTTTCCGGATATTTGTTAAGGTCCACCCTTCATATATATAATTTTTATTTTTTTTTAACATTATATGTTCATATCTTAGATTTTCTTTCAAATTAGTACACAATAACTATTAACATTAATTTAAAAGTAATTAAGTCATTTACATTTACTTTTCTTATTTAATTGTAGATTAATTTTAATAGAACAATAGAAGATGATGAAAGTTTGTCTACAGTTGTGTAATTTACTCAAAACGCATTACATTTAAATATTTTTACAACAGCAAAAATTTTATATATATGTCACTTTACAACAAATATTTGGAATTTTGTATGAAAATCCAAAATAATGTGGGCTCAAATTCACCTCGATACAAATTTTTATATGATACCTACAGTCATAACTATGCAATCGTAAATTGTTCTTATTCTTTCATAGATTTTTATTGTAGGATCTGTGTGGATTTGATCCACTCTCGTAAGAATCTCTCTCTCTCTTTTCTCTATCTCTCTCTTTTTCTCCCTCACTCCCTCTTTTCTCCCTCTCTCTCTCTTTTTCTCTCTTTCTCTCTCTCTTTAAAACAAGCGTGGCGTTGAGTTTCGCACCTAATGTAGTAAGTCGGATCCACCAATTTTTCTTACCTTGCATTCGTAAAATATATTATTACACACATACAGGGGAAATATATTACATATTGTATTACATTTTTCGAGTGTGAACACATTCTCTTCTTTCTGTGTAATCTAAAAAATATAATAAACACTGCTCTCTTTCTAACTAAAAGCAAAATTGAATCATTCTCTTGAATGGTCCTTAAATCCACAACCTCGTTTATGTCGGCGCTAGGCC
Organism: Dione vanillae; assembly: GCA_037178615.1. Classification (NCBI taxonomy): domain Eukaryota; kingdom Metazoa; phylum Arthropoda; class Insecta; order Lepidoptera; family Nymphalidae; genus Dione; species Dione vanillae. The sequence goes on from JAZFAU010000079.1 coordinate 262,846, forward strand.
TGGGTTCCGCTGTTAGGAGTCCATTTTTCACAATAAAATAACAGAGTAATGTCAATTGTAAACGAGAATAAACTCGTACGATAGTGAGATCCTTTTTATTTATTTAATAGCAAACATTTCTGTTCAATATACAAATTTGAATAATTAAACGTTAGTTTTAATACCAAATACTATAATAATAAGATCATAAAATTTATATTGACTATATACAATCAAATACGACCCTTCCATGACATGACGATACTTGCTCTTTCCACTTGCCTAAGTAACATATTATTCCTCACAAGTATACTGTGCTCTTTCTCCTTGATTCCACCTGAGCGATCCAAAGCAAAGTCATTTCAAATCACTGAATCTACTTAACGACGTGTTGACGTAATGTTTGTTGTGTGTAAACAATATAATATATAAACATAGACCGTCGTGGCGCAGTGGCGTAACGTCTGCCTGTAACGCGACGGTTTCTGGGTTTGATCCCCAGTCGGAGAAGATGGATTTTTCTATTTCCATTTTCTTCGCTTTGGCAAACTAGGCAAAGCGCGGCGTTGAGTTCCGCCACTCAACACGTAATGCCTCGAAAAAGGCGGGAAGCGGGGACGGTGAAAGCAGGGACTAAGTAACGGAGTGTCTTAACACTAGGTTTCCACGGTCCCTGCAGTTCCCTCTGCCTACCCTGCCATATGCGGGATAAAGCGTGAAGTTAAAAAAAATATATATATAAACATAGGTTGTAATATATGTCTTTTATATGTAAACAAAATCTACATAAGATTACCTTGATAAATTATTGTAGGGAATAAAAAAAAATGTTATTTTTGTGAGTATTTTTTTATGAAGATATGCATATATGTACGTGAGAGACACGTAGCTTGGCGCCCGTGATCAAATACGGTACGGTACAGTTGGCAACAACGCTTCGTTTTAATATATGTAATTGTAATATCTTTGTATGTTTAATATTAATTGTGAATATATATAAATGAAAACATACTTAGTGTAGATAATAAGAAACTTGATAATTAAGGCAAAAGGGTTCAAAACTGTAAAGTCTAAAATATCAATACGATTGGCATCATATTAATCGTTTTATTCATAAGTTTACCTTCCCTAAAAATGTACATTCACGTTTAACGAAATAAAGTCAATTATTATACCGTCGAGGCGCAGAGGCGCAATGTCTGCCTGTAACGCGATGGTTTCTGGGCTCGATTCCCACTAGGGGAAGATGAATTTTTCTATTTTCATTTTCTTCGCTCTGGCAACTAGGTAAAGCGCGGCGTTGAGTTCCGCCACTCATCACGCAATGCCTCGAAAAAGCGGGGACTGAGAAAGCAGGGAACGAGGGAAAACAACGGAGTGTCTTAATACTAGGTTCCTATGGTTCCTGCAGTTCCCTCTGCCTATCCTGCAATATGCGGGATAAAGCGTGAAGCTAAAAAAAATAATGTAGTAATACAAATTTTGTAAACAACATTTAAACTTAACAATGGAATATTGAAAATCCATTTGTTTCAGGACGGAGATGTCATCGAGCTGTGCCAAGTGAGTGACGTGCGGTCTGGTGGAGTGCCAAAGGTAATGTTTGCTTAGCTGCCTCCAATAAACTTTTTGAATTTGTTTATTCCATTTATGATAGTATTATTTTTATTTTATTATTTGCAGCTTTATTCTTTATTCTATATATAGAGCGGAAAGCGGAGAGTACTTTGTGTTAATACACTCCGGTCTCCAGTTCTCTCCATTTGAGATATAACGTGTTGTGCTATGAACTTCTGGAATGTCATGTCAAATTATTTTTTTGCCTTTGGTTTCAAACTCTCAATTATCATTTTTAATATCAGATATTTTTCGCTTTTACATTCAGACAGATTTATGAATAATTTATTTGTTGTTATCGTGAATGACAAAATAAAATAGGAGACTATATTGTTATGAAAAAAAATAAATTTAAAGCAATCGGTCCAAAATCTTCTATTAATATTTGATCCTTCTACTTAGATTTACAAAGTAACCTAAATTTTCGTTTCACAAGCGAGCGTCAAAGATAAATGTACTTACGGTGTGAATAATAAACGAGCTACGAGCATCGTGTTACAATATTTTTAAATTGTATTGAAGTGAAATTTAGATAAATACTAAAATTAAATATTTTAAACAGCACCTTTGTGACGCAGAGGCGCAGAGTTTGCCTGGAAACGCGACCGCTTATGGGTTCAACTCCCATTCGAGGAAATGGATATTTTCATTTCCATTTTTTTTTTGCTCTGATATTAGAGTCCGCGCGTTCAGTTCCGCCACTCAACACACAATGCCACTAAAACACGAAAAGCACAGAACGGAGTATTTTGACACTAGGTTTCAATAATTTCTTCAGTTTCCTCTGCCTACCCTGCTATGAGCAGAATAAAACGAGAACCAAAAATAATTATATTTTTACTCAGACAATCCATTTGAAATACTTTCATATGAGTTTACCATCTGATTATCATACTTTGTCTCTACAAGTCGTGCTGTCACAATGTCACTTAACAATAAACATACCCGCCTATTATTTCAATACTTAAGTTAGCTAAATTATATAAATTGTGCTTAAAAATAGTAATTTCGGCTTAAGTGATTAATAATACGGCATCGTGAGACAGTGTCTGGACATAAACAATATAGCTGTGCATTCAATCCCCACTCGTGGGATAAAAAATTCTGCCCCTTTCTCTGGTTTCTCTGCTAACTCAGAACATAATTTGTGATTCCTTTTCAGGATGCCAAACTTAGCAACAATTTAGTGAACAAACACGGCCAAAACTTAGAAGAGAAATCCCTCACTATATGCAGTGGCACCGACTACATTAATATAAACTACCAACACGTCGTCTGTCCGGACGCCAACACTGCCAATGTATGTATGACCATATTCATTTAAATAACATGTGAATATAACATAGAACATTTTATATTGCAGATGAAATATAATCATTTAAATTTATTGTATATTTTTAACATTTAGTGTGCGTGTATGTATGTATGTGTGTATGTGTGTGTATCTACTTATATGTTGGTTATGGATTGAACTCCAAACCGACATTATTTGTATATATTAACATATTCTCTATTGTTACATATTTTTTTTTCTAGTCTGAAGTTAGGGTTTTTCATTTTGTTGCATACCAGTTACTAAGAATTATTCTTATTATACAATTTCAATTAATAGTTATATATTTAAATGTTTTGTTTATTAATAAAGTCTAATTTAACATTTACATTATTATTAAGTAATTATTAAGAAAAATATTACAAACATTGTAATAATATTTCAATTCCATACACAAAGGTTTGGTTACAAGGACTTAGAAAGATCACTCACAACGTGAAGGCAAACAACGTGTGTCCCATGACGTGTCTCAAGAAGCAGTAAGTCCTACCACTGAGTTATATGGTGCTTTATATGCAATGTGCATGGGAACGGTTTTTAATGCATGCTGTATAGTATGAAATAAATCAAATAAAATGAATAAGCTTTTATAGAGCTTTTTGTATATATATAGATCTAATATATTATGTTAAATTTTTGTACTAACTTCCTTTTATCACGACTTTTCTTTGTCATCCTTTAATTTAATAGAACTTACTGCCTCCTGAAGTGATAACTAGTTTATTTGTCGTTGCAAAAGTTATATATATTTTTTTAATATGATGTCTAAATAACACTTGAATATCTTATTTGATTTGAGGATCGTCGCGGCGCAAAGGCGTAGCGTCCGCATGTAAAAGCGACGGATTATGTTCGATTCCCACTCGGTGAAGATGGAATCTTTCTTTTCCATTTTCTTCGCTCTGGCAACTAGGCAAAACGTGGCGTAACCTGCTGTAAGCGATATAATGCGTGAATCTGTAAAAAAACCTTATCCATAACTCTGAAAAATAACAAAAGAAATATTTATAATATTTTAAAACATTTACCAAAGCATAAACTCTCAATTGTAAACATTCGCTCTGGCAAACTAGGCAAAGCGCGGCGGCCTCGAAAAAGGCGGCAAGCGGGGACGGCGAAAGCAGGAACTAAGCAACGGAGTGTCTTAACACTAGGTTGGTTCCCACGGTCCCTGTTGTTCCCTCTGCCTACCCTGCCCTGTGCGGGATAAAGCGTGAAGATAAAAAAAAACAATAATCACATATATATATATATATATATATGGAGAGTTTTGATAAATAAATACCTAAAAGTAAAGATAATGCTTCTAAAACGGAAATACACATAAACTCCGGCCTTCATAGGAACAGTGACAAAATAAACATTCGGAATAATTCAGTGGGGGAAAACCGAGAATAACTTACACGCATCTGATGCTAATGGCAGATTTCCGAATTCTGATCCGAAGGCATATAAATAGATCGATCATATTAGCAATTCAGATCGTTGTATGAGAATGTATGGAGATTTGTGTGGATATTCTAATAAAGGAATAATTTTAAATTTTAATGACTTTAGTATGCTAAAGTATATTTTTATTTTACCCATCTTTACTTAGTGGCGTAAAAAGTAGCGTCTCTTAATGCAACAGTATGCGGGTTCGATTCCTACTTGGACAGAATGATTTATTTTGCAACTCTCTGACAACAAGGCAAAGCGCGGCGTTGAGTTCCAACACTCAACGCGCTATGCCTCGTAGCCGGTAAGCGGAGAACGGAGTGTCTCAACACTAGCTTCTTTGAGTCAACGGTTCTTCCTGCCTACTTTGCTATATACTGGAAACAGTGTAAAGCTAAAAAAACTTTCTTTACAAGTATTTTTCATATTATAAGCCAAGCCTTAAACTTAAATAAGTCATTTACCTTGAGTTACGCAGTTCTATATGCAATTAAAGTTGGAAACGGAGAACATAGTGTCTTGACAATGAATTCCACTATATATTTATAGACTTTTATTTTTTTCGTTTCTTCTTTAAAGAGAATAAGTAGAGTAGAGAGAGATAATGCTCTCTGATGATAATATATGTAGATAGTAATAAGATCTTTAACAAATTAATATATGTAAAGCAGCTTTGCATACAAACATATTCCTATACAAACTGTAGAGAGGTTATTGAAACTAAATACGAATATTGTTTTTAAAATACGTGTATTTGTGTATGTATATAAACTAACCACTAAACCAATATTTTCGAAGCGAACAGGGTTGACACTTGAATATTGTTGAAAATTTTATAATAATTCAGCCTCCTCGTCTTACAAAAGTTAAAAGCTTGTAAATAGCGTGGAGTTCCGACACTCAATACGCAATGGTTCAAAAAAATGGAAAGCGGGGGATGAAGTGTCTTAACACTAGGTTCTCACCGTTCCTGCAGTTCCCAGCTATGTGCAGGATAAAGTGTAGAGCTAAACTTGTAGACACTTGTGAACTTAATAAATATTTGTAAACTTTTAATTGCTTTTACAATTAAGAAAATCAATTACTTGATTTTACTTCTCGCCTGTAAATATCTTGATGAATTTCATTCAAAAACTTTCCTGGGTTATTCGAAACTGTCAATCAACGCTGTAATTATGGTCACTCCAAGATGTCAATCAACGCTGTATAATGGGAATCGATGTTGAACACTTGTACTAGCCATTGAACAATCAATAAGTAACGTAGATTTTGTTCCCAAATAAAATCCTTTAAATACTAGACAGAGGACCATATTGGCGCAGAGTTGCACCCTCTGTAAACGTGACGGTCTGTGGATTCGATTCTCACTTGGGTTGAATGAAATATTTTGCTTAGATTCAAGGGAAAACGTGGCGTAGAGTTCCGTCACTTAACACGCGATGTCTCGAAAGGCGAAAAGCGGCAGACAGAGTGTCTTAACACTAGCTTTCTTGAACCTACTCTCTCTATCCGGCCATATGTGGGTTACAGCGTGAATCTAAAAAGTAGTAGTCAATCACCATTATTGAAATTTCATAGTAAAGATATCGAAAAGATTTGATCCCATATATCTGACCTCCTTTCTGACCTTTAATATTCTTTACTCTGGTAACAAAACAACACACGGCGTTGTGTTCCGCCATACACATAATATATCGAAACCTGGAAAATGGAATGTCTACACTTCAGGTTCCTCCTGCCTACATCCGGTAAATACGAAATATGCTTAATATAATGTAACTAGTGGTATAACGTAACGTAGTTAAAATGACAAAAATATATTATACAATAAAGTAGAGGCCATCCCTATAGAGCATTTGATATATTTTAGTTCACGTTTTTCGTTTGATAACAAAATATGTAGATTTAGCGAAAAGTTTCCGCTGATCAAATTGGAGGGACCGAGTTGTCTGCCAACAAAGTTTCAATAAAACATTTTATTTTGACAAATCAACATACATGTATGTAAATTCTAAAAGAATTATTTATTTCATTTAAATATTCCAAAAATCTAAATGAATTATTTATTTGTGTTGTATTTGATTTTTTTTGTTATTTAAAATATATGTAACTAACTCGCTTTATAATGTTTTGTTTCATTATTGCTTTTTTTACTTCACTTATGTATTGCCAGACTATTGGCCTTATTTTCGAAACTGGTATTAGTACAAGATTTTTCCGTTTCGTATATGAATGTTGATGACATAAAAATAGTATATATTAAGATTGTCTATGTGTTTTTATTTTTAACCATGCTTTTGCATGGAGTTATTGCAGGATAATTATCGTTAATCATATATATTATATCAAGCATTTATTTGGAAAATATTGTTATTTTTAAAGGTGTGGAAAGAATCTCTTCGGGCAATAACACACAACAATAAAATAAACAACGCCTGCCCGAGGACTAATCTAATGAAACAGTATGTAAAATAATATCAGCTCGGGAGTAGACGCTAGTAACGTGATCATTATGGCTAGAATAAATTAATTTCATATAAATTCCCTTTCATTGTAAAATGTTACATATCTCATAACCAGCGATTTCGTTTACGTCGTTTCGGCTTGATAAAATTATATGAGGACAGTCGTGGTGCAGTGGCTTATGCCTATTATGGCTTTGTCTTTTCCATTTTCTTTGACCTGGCAACTGGGCAATAACGTGGCGTTGAGTTCCGCCATTCAACACGTAATGAACGAAGGGAACAGAGTGTCTTAACACTAGGTTCATACGTCCTGCGGTTCCCTCTGCCTACCCTGCTATGTTAGATATTATGCTAATATAAAATGCCTAGTAATTGAAAAGAAATTAACCCGCGCCTATTCGACTTCGGCGTTAAAATTCTTATACGTTTCTTTTTTTTATATATATATATATATATATATATATATATATATATATATATATATATATATATATATATATATATATATATATATATATATATATATATATATATATATATATATATATATATATATATATATATATATATATATATATATATATATATATATATATATATATATATATATATATATATTATATATATTATATATTTACAGCTAAATTTGTAACCTAAGAAATGAAAACAATTGTTTACTTTTCGTAAGCTTTTCTTTTGTTTTGGTTTCATTGTTGAAATATTGAACAATGCGATAACTTTGTTCGTACTTAAATAAGAAAATTAAATAAATATGGAGTTGGACGAACGTTTTAACGGTTTCCGAATGCAAGCTGCTTATTTTGTAGGTTCCGTATAAAAATAAAAAAATGGAACCCTTATATAATCACTCGTGTTCCTGTCCGTCCAGATGTCCAGTAGATTCAGAGTAAATTGGCGGTGACAGGACGTCACCGCCAATTTACTCTGAATCTACTAGACCGAATCAGGTGAAACTTGGCAGGATGGTGTAATGCCCTGACCCGAACACAGATGTGTAACGTTAAAAATATTTTTTTAAAATAATGGTAATTTTCGGGGGTTAAATTAGGTAATCAAAAAAAATTACGAACCTTACTGAGTCATATATCAAATGAAGGGGCTTGTTATCAGGATCTCGAATATATTTTTTTTAATTTTTAAAATAAATAATTTCGATGATATTCATGAAAAAAGCCGAAAATTGACCATTCCCCCCCCCCCCCCCCTAATCTCTGAAACTACTGGGACGAAAAATTTGAAAAAATTACTGAATATAGTTTATAGCTTGTAGATTACAGGAAAACCTATAAGAATTTCATAAATTGAAAATAAAATGGTAAATTCGATAAAAAATGTTTTTAGGGAAAAAACGTTTTCAGGGGAAATATTTCACTATATTGTGTACGGAACCCTTTCCACGCGAGTTCAACTCACATTTGACCGGTTTTTTTTTAAAGATAAATAAGCAAAATTAGACTAAACTAAATTAAAAAAGAAAAGAATATATTGATAATCGTATATAGTAATTATTAATTATAATTTATATATATTTTTAGGGACAATGCCAGAACCATTTATTTATGGCAGAACAAATTATTATTTATTTATTTCTTAGATTTTATTCTGTATTATTGAAAGAAATATTTTTAGAACTCTTAATTTCTAATTAAGAAATTAGGTTTGAAGTGAAATTTGCTAAATTTAACAGCATGTAATTGTCACCTGTCATATAATATATTATGCAGGTATCAAATTTTAAAGCAGCTTGTATTGTTTAGAAAAAAAGAGTTTAGAGTATTTAAAATATGTAAAATTCGATCTTTGGTTTCTTGTAGAAACTAGAAATAATTAGTTTTTTATTTTAAATGACTAATTTCTAGTTTCCAGTAATGTCTGATTTTGCCGAAAACCACTAAAGCTTTATAGATTTAGCATTACTTCTTTTTTGTTTTTGCTATAGCCAAGTACTTGTAATAATATATCAGTCTAAAACTATTTACAATATAAATAATCTTCAATATCTATATAAAACACTGTTACTTGAGTGAATGAGTGACTGACAGACAATGCACAGCTACATCTACTAAGAGTAGAAAGTTGAAATTTATCATGGAAATTAATTAAAATTTAAACTGCTTCTAGTTTTTTAAAGGATTTCCGGAAATTTGTAGCGAACTGAATAAAACAACAACCGCATTTTACATTTCATAATCTACTTAAATTATATCAAAGGCTACAAATTGAAAATAAATATTAGCTGAAACTTGAGAAAACTTACCGATTACGTCATTAGGCCATTTCAAACGGAACTCCAATAAATGATTAATATTAATTGGATGTTTTTCGAATATTTTCTTTTTTGATTATGAGGTATGCTTTCTACGATAAAAAATTAAAGACGGTTTTTAAGGTTTTTTAAATGTAATTTAAAAATATACAAAATCCTAATAATTTACTTCTTCTAATGTCGCTTTCTAGCTTTGTAACTTCGATTCATGCATGCTTAATTTTAAACCTAAAAAAATATTCTCTCTAGGTACAGGTAAGATATACTCAATGGATTGCATGTTATTTGTTTTATTAAATAAAGTATGTGTTATGCATACACACTATATATATATATATATATATATATATATATATATATATATATATATATATATATATATATATATATATATATATATATATATATATATATATATATATATATATATATATATATATATATATATATATATATATATATATATATATATATATATATATATATATATATATATATATATATATATATATATATATATATATATATATATATATATATATATATATGTATAACACATAGTTTATTTAATAAAAGAAGTGTGTTACATTCATAGTCTTATGTGTTTGTTTACTCATACATTTTTCATATAAAGCTAAAAAAAAATATTTTATCATTTTACATGATTGAATATACACTAGCGGCCTTATTCATAAAAAAGTCTTATAAAACCTTTTAAGTATACTTTAGTTAACACGCTCTTTAGGCTTATAAAACGTTCGATAAATGTTTGTATTCATAAACGCTCTACAAGCCTTCTATAACTAAAGTGTCACTAATTTGATTTATACTGAAGTCGGTCGACTTGTTGCCGAAAATACCAGTAAATCCACAGATGATAAGTGACAAACGCATTGACATAGTACGACCACAGATAATATTACGTACAAAAATATATTGTTGGATCTGGCTTGACATTTACCGGCTTCATTTACGTCGTTGTTATCACAAATACACGAATGTTTATTTTATTTTGGTTTATAAACTTACTTCATTTTTAAAAAATTGTTTAGACGTGGACAAGTATTACCTATGTTCTGTGCACCTTTCTTATGTAGAATTTATTATTAATAAACTTGGTAATAACTAAATATAGTTAATAAATATCGAACAAAATGTCAATTGTTATATTGTTTTGTTTACGAAACTGAAATTGACACTCTTGATGACAAGCGACTCGACGACGTCATATCAATGCTCATATTAGTATGAGCTATAATCAGCTGGTATATGAATCGGCCATCTTTGGACGTTAAAACACTCTTATAGTAGGGTTCTCGGTTCTATAACTTTATGATAGAACTGATTGGCACTAAAATGTTGTTATGAATAACGTTTTTTGACAACTGTACTATATCGAGTCTTTAAGCGTGCTATAACTTTTTATGAATAAGGCCGTAGATATATACTTTTGACATAAGACTTATTTTTCTTAAAATAAAGATACTTCAAACATTTTGAATTAGATGAAAATAAAAAAAATATATAAAAATTAAAAACAAAAATTATAACATTACTTAATGTTGCTTTTTATATATTTAACTTTAACTTTGATATAATATTTTGAGAATGCCTAAAATACATAATTTTCACTTCCAGTTGGATGCGACTCTCATTTCTAGTAGATGCCAAAGGAAAAGTGCCTGTTAAAGTCATAAGCAAGACTTTCGCTTCGGGAAAACG
>JAZFAU010000080.1:0-77500 GCA_037178615.1 Dione vanillae
ACGAATATGGCTTCTTTATTTACTGGAAAAGCGAGGGGAAGGTAAGAAAACAAAATAATTTCCAATTGAAACTTTTCAATATGTTTTGTTGATGAAAATCGTTTCTGATAATTATTAAAATTAATAATTAATAACAATTAATAATAACATAAATTTAGCCATATTTCAAAAACTTATTTACTTATTTCTAATCAAGAATGTCGTGGCAGAGCTTATTTTTATTTTTAGATAAAAGAGCTTTAAGTATTTTTTATTTAATTTTCGTAACTTCAAATTAATAAATTAATTAATGAGATACGGAAAGCTTTATTGTTTAAATCTATACCCAGAGCAAATAGAACCCAATATCCAAGACTTTCAGCTTAAAGCTGTATCGAATTAAATTAGTAATTGGAAAACGTAGTGACTTAACACCATGTTCTCTACGCCTATTCTAGAAAAATCTAGAGATATTTTTTCTCTCTTATATTTGTTCTCGCATAAATCACAGACCTCGTAGACATCGAGAGCTTCCGCTTTCCGTTCAAATTTTAGAGATGTATGAAGATATTCTGTCTTCACGAAATCGTATTACCGTATTGCTGTAATGTAGCGTGGGACTCCGGAATGCCTCGCTTATTTACATTACGTAGATATTTGAGTACGCTATACGTTAGAGGACGGCCAAAATTAGATTTAAGATGAGTAAAGGTTGCCACGTCTACATGTATGTATGTATGTATGTATGTATGTACATACTATGGCGAAAACGATGGTTATTATTTCTATACTTTAATGTTAGAATATATTGATTATTATTACAGCGCCTATAACTAGATTGCAACGAATCCGCAATTCTTTCATGGGGCAGTGTGTACTCTTTTACAATAGGATCCCAGAAAACGTCCAACTATGCTCTATATCACAATTTAAAAAAATTGTGAAAAGACGTTTGTTTGTTAAAGGTTATTACCTGATTAATGATTTTTTTAAATGACAACACACCTTGGGAATGAGATGCTCGCTCCAGTCTGTTTCAAATGTGTCATTATCAAAATGAATTAATGTAAAAATATTGACCACTTAAAAAAAAAAGAAAAGTCCCGCTGAGTTTCTTGCGCCGGTTCTTCTCAAGTCTGAGGCATTAACTTTAGCGAACCGGTGGTAGTGTTTTTGGCGTTCAAAAAATGAATCATGTATTCTCATTTTGAATAAAATTATTTGAATTTGTGAAAGTAACAAAAAGTGTTGTCTAAGAATTTCTGAAATAATGTAAATGTATCAAAATTTGGAAATATAGTAATTCTTGGTGTTTTTTTTTTTTATTATTTTTGTCTACAAAATTCAATTTGTGTTTAATGAACATCTGTAAATTCTAAAGAACAATATACGTCTATAACTTCAAAATTTTAAATCATTTAAATTTTAATTACATTTTAACACTTACCTATACTTTTTTAAAGGTCAAATTATAATAAGTGTAAAATTTTATGTACAAATATTACACTTATTATATTTTGACTTTTAAAAAAGTACAGGTAAGTGTTTAAATGTTATTAAAATTTAAATTAAAGAAAAAAATTCAAGTATCTGTGAAAACCTTCATATTTTATTGAAAAATCTAATTAATAATTCGTTTCCACAAAGCGACAACCCTACTTCGCCCTAACTAATATGATATGCATAAACTCATATTCCTTGGGGAAATAAATGTCTGATATAGTTTTTGCTGTGGAAGTAACCATGAATTGTGGCCGAGAAGGCTGTGTTGCAGTTTTTTAATTACTAGAGCTTTAAACCTTGAACTTTTATAAGTGACGAGGTTAAACGCCGCATTAAAAATTAAACGAATTTTCCACTAACTGGGAATTAAACCTACAACCTTTACGTTTATTGAACTACAATCGCTTTAATGTACATCAGATTAAAAGAGTAAGCGAGCGAGTTGCGACAAAGAGACTCCTAAGTTCTAACAAAGCAGCCTTGTTAGAAACTAAATTCATATTAATGAAACGGTCTGGATATCTCTTCCAGACAATTTCATTTGTATAAACTAATAGACGTTATTGTGACGCATTTGAGTAAAATCATAATGTTATATGAGGTAGTTTTAAGTTTGATTCCCACTTACTAATTTGGTCTGATTAAAATGTGTTTTGCATTGAGATCTAACACAGAGAACTTACTCACTTTGTCACTATTTTTTTCGGAATTAATTTCCTTCTTTTAAGACACTGTCTCGAGCTCAGGCGTTTAGGTGAACAGAATTGAGACCTTACTTAGAATCTCTTATGCAAGATAAAGCGGAATTTCTAAACAATTACAAATAATCAATGTAAACGCTGTAGCCCTTCGAAAGGGCGCCTACAGGGAAGTCTATATAAAAAATCTTTAATTTTATATAACACTTAATGAAAATATTAAATATGGCCTGACTTCATGTTTTTGTGAAAGATAAAATTTTAAATATAATAAATAATTAAAGTTCATCTTGCAGAACAACGTATTATGGACGTTCAAGAATAAATATGCGGAAATGCTTAACTGTTATGAAGACAAAGCTACTATTGTTAATAACAAAAATAACTATTAAATAATAATTTAACAGGTTATTTATTAATATGAGCAACAGTTCAGTTTCTTACTGGTTCTCCTTTGGGAAATGTTCATTCGTCAAATCAAAAGCCCTTTTAAATATTTATTTGTCCTGTAAACTGTTCTAGAAGATGATGATGAAGATGAAGTACAATAGGATCTAAATAAGCAGTGTTTCTCAATTTAATGGCCAATAAACGTTCAGGTATCAACGTGCCTCGTATTAGACATAGAGATAAAACTTTTATGGGCGTTTCAGCTAATTTTGTTTGCAATCATTAAATTTCAGTAGGTACGTGATGAATATAGATGAAAAATGTAGATAATACTTTTTTTTAATCTAAGGAGATTTTATATATTATATTATATTATATTTCTTAATGTTGTTGTAGCTTAATTTTTTATTTTAAAAACTTTCGCTAGACTTCGCGAAGGTGTTTGAACTCTACATTTTCTGTGATATAAGTTGGACATAGTATGTAATTAATATTATGTAAATCTTTTGTAAATAAATAAATAATAATATTTTATAATTATAGTTACTAATGAAAAACCAAATTAAATGAATTACACCAAAACATCTAAATATACATTTCTTCTAATAAAATCATAATATATATATATATATATATATATATATATATATATATATATATATATATATATATATATATATATATATATATATATATATATATATATATATATATATATATATATATATATATATATATATATATATATATATATATATATATATATATATATATATATATATATATATATATATATATATATATATATATATATATATATATATATATATATATATATACTCAAATTCATCATACGGTACTAGTGAGAGGAAGAAGTGATTAGTGCACGTTCCCGAAACAATTCCACAAATTACTTTAAAACTGTGTATTTCCCTTTCATATATACTTTATATAATAGCTTAAGCCAGATATTAGTGAGTGACATTTTTATCTATTATAAAAAGTGAGAATAAATGGATAAAAACTTTAAATAACTTTTAACACTTATGTGAATCTACCGTCCCCTTTAAACGTTGAGTGAAAGTGTTAGCTTATTTTGATTTAGGAGGAACTTTATGAGTCAAAAGTGCTAAAGTGTTTTAAAGAAAGGCTGTACAACGCTTTTCTATAAGAAATTGGAAAATATATACGTAAAACATTGTTTGTTTAAAAACAGTACATTGGATAATATACAATATTTTGAGCTTTGTTGCTAAGCTTATAGTAGCTCAGAGGCCTAAGCCCGACTTTAACAACCGATGAACCTGAGTTCGTATCCAACTAGAAAGTAAAAAATAACAATTTATTTTTTATAAAATAAATTATTTGTTTAATTATGTCTAGTATGTCGGATAAGACAAACCTTACATGGGGTTGTTGTAACACGCCGATAGAGGGCGAGGCGTTTCTGCAATGTTCCACTTGCAAAGTAGGCTATCATCTTAACTGCCTTAACATTAATTCTTGCATTGATAATGATCAGTATTGGAAGTGTCCCGTCGTGCTCAATCAATAAACAAAGAAGTTGTCAAACTGATGATACACCGGTGCGACTTAATACGCGCAACAAAACTTCAAATATTAAACAAAATGTAGTAGTTAAACGATCCACAAAGAGACCGGCAATATCGTCTCCTCCCCAACCTTCTAGTGATACCGCTTCACTTGCATATATAAGGGATACTATTTGCGATGTGGTAAAGTCAGAAATGCAAAAGTTGTCATTAGAACTTAACAAAAATTTAGCTAATATGATTACACAAGAGTTAAGATGTATTAAAGAGGAAATTGTGGAAGTGAAGGAATCTATGCAATTTTTAAACAGTCAGTATGAAGATATTAGAAAGAAGGTTGATTCCAGCTCGGAAACAATTAAGAGGTTACAAGATGAAAATGTTAATTTAATCCTAAACTTGAAGACCTTGACAAACAAAGTTAATAATATTGAACAACATAGCAGAAGTAACAACTTAGAAATACAATGTATTCCAGAGAGTAGAAATGAAAACCTTGATAATATAATTCATAAATTAACTACCTCCATAAATTGCAACTTAAACAAGGATAATATTTTGCATTGTACCCGTATATCAAAATTGGATCCACATAGCCCAAGGCCTCGTTCTATTATTTACAATTAAACTCTCCAAAAACAAGAGATATGATATTGTCATCTGTTATAAACTACAATAAAAGTAATCCTGATAATAAATTGAATACACAACATGTGGGTATTGCTGGAGAGAAAAGACCTATATTTATAAGCGAGCACTTATCAGTAGCTAATAAGCAACTCCATGCTGCTGCAAGAACTGTGGCAAGGGAAAAGGGATACAAGCATGTCTGGGTTAAAAATGGTCGAATTTTCTTACGTAAGACTGATTTTTCTGAGTGTAAGCTGGTAAAGGATATTGATTTCCTCAAAAAAATATAAGTCTCTAAGAACCTTACACATGTTTCAGCGTTGTAACTGTAACCTTCTACTACTTAAACGTATACTACCAAAATGTACGTGGACTCAAAAGCAAAACTCATGTCCTTTATACGAACATATGTTGTAATAATTATGATATCATTATTCTAACGGAGACATGGTTGAACGATAACATATTAGATTCTGAATTATTCGATAACAGATATAACGTATTTAAGAGGCATAGAAAGTTAACTAGTTTTCAACATAAACAGGAAGGAGGTGGAGTACTCATAGCAGTTACTAAAAAAATAGAATGCAGTCGTATGTTTGACTGGGATAGCCTTTGTGAAGATCTATGGATCGCAATACGGATTGAAAATTCCAACAAAATTTATAATATTGCTCTTTGTGGTGTTTACTTACCTCCTCCTATCACATTGAATTCATTAAAAATATTCTTAAATAATTGTAATTGTGTATCTGAATTGCATAGTTATAGTACATGTATCTTAGGTGATTTTAATCTTGGATGTATTGAGTGGTCTCTTGATAGTGATTCCCAAAATGCTAACCCAGGTAACTGCACGTCAACTCTGGCTAATTTGCTTATAGATTTTGCGAATTTAAATCAACTAAAACAATACAATAATATAAGAAATGCGTCTGATCGAATTTTAGATCTTGTTTTCACCGATATTAATAACTGTTTTGTTTCTTCTGCTTCATCATCTCTTGTTAATATTGATAGGTTTCATCCCCCGATAATCACTACTTTTATGGATTTCGAAATAAAATGTTAAAAAGAAATTCACTAAATGTTAGGTACAATTTTAATAAATGTGACTATGATCTTATTAACGATTATCTTGTAAATATACAGTGGAAAATTATTTTATGTGATTGCCAGAAAATAGACGAAATGATTCAAAAATTATACGAAATCTTAAACTCATGTATTCAAGAGTTTGTACCTAAATATAAACCCAATAAGTATAAACATCCCATCTGGTTTAGTCACGATCTCAAAGGCTTGATAAGAGAGCGGGATAAACTTGATCTCCGATATATGAAGTATAAGAACCCTATGGATAAGATTTCTTTAGATTTATTAAATGAGCGTTGCGAAACATTGGCAAGTAAAAACTACAAATCCTGTGTCACTAGTGTCGAAAATAATATAATTTTTAACCCTAAATATTTTTGGTCTTTTTTGAAAAGTAAGCATCAAAACAATAGTTCATATCCTAATGAAATGACTGATGGAGTTAATAGCGCAATTGGAGGCAAGGATATTTCAAATTTGTTTGCAAAATATTTCTCTAGTATTTATGTTTCAGCACAAAATATTAACAATGGATGTACTGCAAAGGCTCAAATTTTTGCTACAAATACAATCTCCAGGATAAAAATCTCCAAGGATGAAATAATTAAATCATTAAAAAATTTAAATTGTTATAAAGGATCAGGTTCTGATGACATTCCTCCACAATTTATAAGCAATTGTGCTGAGAGTCTATCTGATCCATTATTTATTATTTATAATAAATCGCTAGAAGACGGAGTATTTCCAAATCAGTGGAAAATTGCCAAAACAATTCCTATATATAAAAATAATGATAAGAAAAATGTTACAAACTATCGACCAATATCACTGCTTTCAACTTTTGCTAAAGTTTTTGAAATACTTGTACTTCCTCATTTAATTGCACATTTTAAGCCCCTAATCAGTGATGCTCAACATGGATTTATTAAATCCAGATCCACATGTACTAACTTAGTGGAATTCACAGAAATGTTGCAAAAATCTGTTGATGCCGGTCATCAGATAGAAGTTATTTATAGTGATTTTAGCAAGGCATTTGATTTAGTGCCTCATCATATTTTGTACCGGAAGCTATATGAGAATGGATATACTGGGAAAATACTACAGTGGCTTAAATCGTACACTGAAAAACGAAAATTTTATGTCGTAATCTCCGGTTATCAGTCATCACTATACGAAATTACATCAGGTGTTCCACAAGGCTCTCACTTAGGACCCTTTTATTTAACGTTTTCATTAACGATTTGCCAGCGATTTTTACTCATTGTACTCCTTTATGTTTGCAGATGACTTAAAATTTCTAAAAATCGTGCATACTTCCGAGGATATTGTTCTGCTACAAAATGATATAGACAAGCTTGTAAATTGGTGTACCGTAAATGGTATGATGCTAAACGTTAAAAAATGTTTTCATGTAACATTTACCAGAAAACAAAAAGTAATTAAATGCGATTGCAACATTGACGGAGTGCCAATAGCAAAAGTGGAAACAATTAAAGACCTTGGCGTCATTTTTGATTCAAAATTAACATTTAGTGACCATATAACATTTATTAGCAAGAAAGCCACACGATTACTTGGATTTATTTTAAGAAATTGTAAAATTTTTAAACACACCAAAACTAAAATAATGCTGTATAATAGTCACGTTCGCAGCATCCTGGAATATTGTAATACTGTCTGGAGACCTCACTATTCCACTAGTTCGTTGCGAATTGAACGAATTCAGAAAAGATTTCTATGGCATTTAGCAAAGTCGGAAGGAATTTCTGAAAGTATGCCTTCTTACAAAGATAGATTGCGATACTTTAATATTCAACCATTGACCGCAAGAAGGGACATGCTAGATTTAACTTTTCTTTACAAATTATTAAATTATCACTATAACTGTCCCAATCTATTGTCGTTATTTATGTTAAAAGTTCCTTACAAATGTCCTAGATATCCTGTAACACTTTTTTCACCTTCCAATTCGCAGAACTGTATTGGGTTCTAACTCTCCAGTACCTCGTTTGTGCCGTCTAGCAAATAAACAGTCCACATATATTGATATTTTTTGGGAATCACTTCGTAAAATCAAGAGTAAACTCGTTTGCAAAATGTAATGCTGCAAGCCTGTACACATAGTGTTTTGTTTCTGTGTTATATTGTTTTTTTTTGTATTTTTTCACTTCATATATGTAGCTATTATTATTATGTTTTATGTTTATATTTCCACTCTCACATTAATTTTGCATGTGGTGTTTATCATCCAAACATTTGTATGGTTCTTGGTTTGTGTTACGTACCAATGTATTTTTATAACTTTACTGTACCTATGTGATAAACCAAATTAAATAAATAAATAAATAAATAAATATTATATATATATATATATATATATATATATATATATATATATATATATATATATATATATATATATATATATATATATATATATATATATATATATATATATATATATATATATATATATATATATATATATATATATATATATATATATATATATATATATATATATATATATATATATATATATATATATATATATATATATATATATATATATATATATATATATATATATATATATATTATGATTTTATTACATCTACATATATACTGGCAACAGTGTTCATATAAACGACGTAAAGCACCCCTAACAAAGTCGATGAACTCCAGAATTTAGTCGAAATGATCATTCATCTTTACAGCTCTATTTAGGGAGAGCAAATTCAATTAGATAGTTCGTCTGCTGTCGATGGAAACTAAACGACAGTCTTTGTCCTCTTAATATATATGATACCTTTAACTTATATGATTTATAGTAATTTCAAAGTGATTTCATTTATATAGATTTTCTACATTATTAATATTTGCTATTAGAAATTATGATTAGTATTGTTATTATTCCCCCGAGTGTGATTCAAACTTGCTCAGGATCATGTCTAATGAGCTGTCTATGTGCTGCAGCTTTCATCGTCAAAGATTTATAAATATGTCACATATAGTTTTGTTTTAATTTGTATAGTTAAATAATTATACAACATCTTCTAGGCCTATATTTTTATGATTTTTAAAGTGTTCATCCACACTGAGGATAGAAAAAATACTTAAAGAAAACATATAAAAATTTGAACGCAGCGGGACTCGAACCCGCGCCCTCCTGCGAACCGTTCAGGCGCTCTCACCACTGAGCCATGCGTTCTACATCACGCCGCGTTGAAATTCTTATACGACATAAGTTGTATAAAAGCATATAAGAATTTCAACGCGGCGTGGTGTAGAACGCATGGCTCAGTGGTGAGAGCGCCTGCACGGTTCGCAGAAGGGCGCGGGTTCGAGTCCCGCTGCGTTCAAATTTTTATATGTTTTCTTTAAGTATCTTCTAGGCCTTTTTATGCTTAGGCACGATACTACAAATAAAGAAATATGCATTTTACAACAGTTAATAGTAGTAGAACATGCAGGCCGCTTCTATATGATGCAATACGTGTATTGTGCTACAAACCTTTACGCACTTAGTAAGCTTTTGAAATTATTATTACACTTTACATTATAAACCTAAATTTTTTTAAATATATTGCTTTACCTTGCTCATAGCAGGGTAGGCAGGCAGGAAACGTGGAAACTTGGTGTTACAACACTCCAGTCTCCGCCTTTCGCCTTTCGAGGCATTTGAGTAGCGGAATTCAACGCCGCGCTTGCCTATCTAGAAATAAATTAATCCGTCGTCCCTGAATCTCTCCCTCTGCGGCACGACGATCCTTAACATGAATCTACATACGTACTTAATAAATATTTAGCTATTCTGAATAAACTCTCTAATCTATTCGGTACCAGTGACAGTATTCTTTTAGATAATAGCTTACGGAGTTCGTGTAAATATTTGAAAATATAATTTTTCTTAATACAGTGTAAAAATCTCTTAAAATTTAATAATATGGCGATGATCCTACCAAATATGATATAATATATGTTATAAAAACACTCGAGTATACATTACGGCCGTATGACTACATAAATAAAACCTGTAATATACATATACAAAGCTCAAAGTATTCCACTGAATAATACTTGAGATGTAAAAATAGAAGATTCTTCTCCCAAACAAGCTGTTTGAAGTGGACCAAAAGTCGGGCCAAGTAGATCAAGAGTGCGCTTTAAGCTTCAGAAATGTTACGTCAGCCAATTGCAGGACTTCTGGTTACGATGTTATGTTGCTTCGTGCTCGTTGTACTGTAGATTGTAGTGCAATTTGGATTATTTTTAGAAGTACAACATATTATATATTCTGGTTTAGTTTAATTTTTATTTTATTATAACATAGTTATTTAAAAGTACCTTGCAAATAATGGCCCTCATTTTTTTAAATATTTATAAATCACGTAACTATTGACTGAATAGATAGATAGAGGCGTACCGTCTACGTGTAACCGCGACGTTTTGTGAATTCAATTCCTACTCGGGGTGGATGAACTTTTCTATTTAATTTTCTATTTATATTTTATTAGAATTTTCTATTTATATTTAATTTTATTTATTTATTGTTTCTTATTACTCTTGATCTTTTTAAATGGGTTCTTGAGATTAAAATAAAATATTGCTATACCATAGCTCAAAGCTATGGCTGGAACAAAGGCTCGTCATTAGTATGGTAAATGGGACATTGTTTATTTTGTTGTTTTTGCTACAAATTTTTATATTACGTCGTGATTCAACCTACGTTAAAAACTTAATCAGCCTGGAACTGATTTCGTGCTTTTTTTTATAATCTTTTCTCTCGATTGTTTTATAATAAATTGTTAAATGTTTGCTTTAGAGTAACAAAATGTAATAACAACATTGCAGGAATTTGTAATGAAATTAATATGAGAGAAAAATATTATTATGATTTTTATTATTAGTAAACTATACCAACAAAATAACTAAAAATAAAAATATTATATAAAGAACTCAACACGCATTACCTCGAAAGGCGGAAAGTAGGAACGGAGTCTCTTACCACTAGGTTCTCTTTAGTGATAATAGCAAGATACTAACTAGTGATACATACCACCTTTTAAATTTTTCTTGTACGACAAAATTTACGTGCAATTACTAGGCTAGGTTAGTACAATTAACGCTACAATTTCCTCAATTTGACTTACATTTCCTGTTAACCTTACTTTATGGGAGTGCCTCTTAACGTCTCAAATTACATGTGTCCCGAATGTACACTGTTGTGTTACAAATAGGGTATTCGCATTGTTTTGTATGTTATGTAATTTAAGTTTTTCTCGGGGCAATAGTTGCGCAGTGGCATAGCGCCTAATTTTTTAAATAACACGATGGTTGTAGGTTCGCTTTTATACATATATACTATTCTTATTTCCCCCTTTAGGTAAAGCTAAACGTGACGATGACATCTTTTTTGGGTAGATAACATAAATCGAAGTATTTTGACATAAGCTGAAACAATTCGTTGAATTGCTTTTTACTTGTAATTGGATTGGATAATATACTAAGTTGTTACTAATATAGGTATAAGTAAACTAACTAAAATAATGGGCCAAAGATGCCTAAGTAAAAAAAAAAATTATTATTATTATAAAATTCTTTCATGCGCTTTGATCCCGATGTTAGATTGAAATAACATACTACTGTACTAATAGAAAGTACAGTACGTGTCTAAAGCTTTCCTCGATAAATGGACACCTCAATCCATAAACGAATTGAATTTGAGCCAGCATTCTAGAGAACCTCATATCAATTCAGCCAAACATAAATAATAAACAAACATTCTATTAATACACATTGTACTATTAACACATATGTATATAGATACGTAAGAAACAAATTTTAATTTTGGCTTCATGCCTTATCCCCATGTTCATAACTAAGTAGGCAGCGGGAACCGCAGGAACCGTGAAAACCTAGTGCCAAGTGCTAAGTTGCCCGAGCCAAGAAAATGGAAATGAAATAATCGATCTCTCCCGAGTGGGAATTGAACCCACAATCCGTCGCGTTTACAGCGCGTCCTCTTAAATTATAAATTTATATCAATTCACTAAACTAGGGAAATTATTGTTGTTGTCATAAATTTCCGACACGGTAACGGTACATATCATTTTGACCGGAATACCGCGTTCCTAGTAGTTCATACACTGAATGTGCTTCATTAAACTTCATGGCATTAATCCTCGACTACACTCAGATTGCTACTGTTGTATATACATATATTAGTTTACATATAAATTTTGTTTATTTACGACATTTATGACAGTGGAATATATTTTGGAAGACCGTCGTGGCGCAGACGCGTAGCATCTGCCTGTAAACGCGACGATTTGTGGGTTCGATTCCTATGAGGGGAAGATGGATTTTTCTGTCTCTATTTTCTTCGCGCTGGAAACTGGGCAAAGCCCGGCATTGAGTTAAGCCACTCAACACGCAATGCCTTAAATAATGCGGAAAGCAAGAACAAGCAACAGAGTGTCCTAACACTAGATTCCTATGGTTCCTGCAGTTCCCTCTGCCTTCCTTTCCATGAGCAAGATAAAGCATGAAGATATGAAAAAAAGAACATGTTCTGAAAAAAAATATATGTCGGGTCTAGGCCAAAAATGGTTAATACAGAAGTAAAAGCTTAAATATAATTCAACCTTTTTTATATGATTTAAAACTAATATTTCTGTACAATATTCAAGATTCATTACGTTATGTAATGAATTTTAAATTACAAATTAAGTATTTTTTTCACAACTAATTAATTATTATTCCTTTAAATCTTGCTACATCTGTAAAGAGACAGTGAGGACAGCTAAAGATATGCTGGTGGGGTGTAGGGTACTCTTGGTAAGTGGTCAATACGCGCGGCGCCATGACAAGGTACTAGAAATCATACGTGAAGCCGTTAGCGTTAGTAGCGATAGTCTTAGTAACAAGAGCACAGAGAAACGTTACAACCAGCATACGTTTAATAGAGTTAGTGAAAGAAGGTTCTGTTAAAAATACACACAAAAACCTTTCTCAATATTAGATCCAGCTCCTGATTGGACTCTTTTGATGGACACGTATGAGATACGGTATAAAATCCCTGAGGACTTTGGTGTTTCGTCATCCAGACCGGATATTTTTCTTTATTCTCGAAACCTAAAACGCGTAGCACTAGTAGAATATACAGTTCCGTGGAAGACAAATATCCCTAAAAGTCATAACTTAAGAAATATTTCGAGCTTCCTAAGGAACTGACCAGGAATAAGTTTAGAGTAAATTCATATGCGATGGAAGTAGGAGCGAGAGGTATAACAGCGAAATCTCTCTATAGCTTACTAAAATATTTCGGCCTGTCTAGAACTATTACTAATACATTTCTAGAAAGTACTTCAAAGGCGGCATTAGCAGAATCATTTTGAATTTGGTTAGGTAGTGGAAGGAGCTCGGACAGTGAAGGTGAGCGTTAATGCATTTTAAAGGGGCCCCTTTAAACCTACACTTAGGTCGTAAGTCCGAAGCGCTGATCGGAGCTCCTCTTCCTACAATGCGATGGGCCCGGCACCCGCACGGTGAATCCATGGAATGCTAAGCAGTTTCTTCTATATTTATTTTCTATATATATTTATTTATATATATTTAGTTTCTTCTATATATATTTATTTTTTTATTAATATCTCAAAATATCTCAAATATCACAAAATTTTCTCGAAACGGAAACTTTCAACGGGAACGGGAAGCGGAAACTTTTAACAGTACTTGTGAGCTAACACTAGGTCCCATTGCCTTGTAATTTAAACTGAACATAGATTCAAAATATTCAGTAACAAAAGTTTTTGATCTTAATTACCATTAGAACGTGTTAATTACTTAATTAACTCTTAATCAACAAGATTAGCTTTACTTATTCGAGGTTCTCTTTAACGGATATCATCGTTTATTATAAAGGAAATTATATCAAAACAAGGCAACGTTAGGTGGAGGCGGTTGTGATCTTTGTACGTCTTATATGTAGAAAATGAAAAATAAATAAAATTTACAAATCTTTTTGTTGCCTTTGGGACTTCCGCGTGTTTTTTACGATGGCCCCCTCCCACTTCTCCTTTTTCTGCTAAAGATTTCTACAATTCCATTACTGTACTCCCCTGAACTCACTCTGTTTCAAACACGTCACTGCTGAGTTTCTTGGGCTTTTTCTACAGTTAGGTCTGAGTCATTAAGTTTTGTGAACCGGTGGCAATGTTATGACGTTCAAATTATTAATCTTGTATTCTTTTTTGATTTTCATTTAAGTTATTTGCATTTGAATTCTAATCCAAAACAAAAGGTACAGTAAACTACATTTTAGCCTGCCCAACATTTTTTTCGTCTAAGTCACAACGCCTGTAGTACGGCCAGAAACGCCCAAGAGCGTCGCGACGCACATATTGGGAAATTTTGATGTATAAAAAAATAAAATAAATAGCATCGTTTGAATCTGGATTTTGAGAATAATTTTATTTAACATATAATGTTTGTTTCTTTGGTTCAGTTAGACACAGCTTAACGTAAAATTGCAGGAATCAAAGCTTATCGTAAGGGGCAGGGGCGTAGTGTCTACTTGTAAACGCGACGATTTGTGGATTCGATTCTCAGAAGGGGAAAATTAATTTTACCATTTCCATTTTCTTTGCTTTGGCAATTAAGCACAGCGCAGCGTTGAGTTCCGCCACTCAACACACAATGCCTCGAAAAAGGTGAAAAGCAATGAAAAGGGTGCCTTAACCCTAGGTTCCTTGTTATCTTTGGTTCCGTCTGCCTACCCTGCCATGTGCGGGATAAAGCGGGAAGCTATAAAACACAATTCAACTCCTCAATTCGATATTGAACCCTTAACTATCATGGGCTTTAGTACTATGCTTGAATTACATTATTTACAGTAAAAACTCGTAACATCATAGATAACCGCAATCGTACCTCGGCGGCGCGCGCCTGTCACAGTTTCTAGGTCGACGTGAATAGCGACAGTTTGTGACAGACAGACAAAGATGCTATTCAATAACATTTCTCATCTATTGAAACAATTCACTATACTATTATATAGACTACGTATCATATGTACACTGGTTCTGTTATACTCTAGTATATTTTCTTCTCGTATATTTTCATACAATATACTCGTATCATTACAATCATAGATTTAGTAATGCCACTATTTTTTTCTGTTATATCGAGGTACTTTCTTTGGGGAACTCCCCCCTTTTTAAAGTCATATAAATATATATATATATATATATATATATATATATATATATATATATATATATATATATATATATATATATATATATATATATATATATATATATATATATATATATATATATATATATATATATATATATATATATATATATATATATATATGTCTAATGTTTATAATATCGTATTTTAGTGGAATATATATAGAATTAGAACCTAGGCTTTAGGCACTACATATTACAACTTTTGAAGTACAAAACTAATAAGTTTTCTTCTTTTACACTGGAAATTTATCTTATATTTAAATAATTCATTTATATACTTGTAAAGTAAGTAAACGCATATTTTGAATAAATAGATTATATTTCGTAAACTCAAGCTTAATTTTTATAATGTCTTATTTAAATTCGTTGGTTTATGTTACTTTTCGACTTTTACACTACCGGTCACGACAAGACGACGACGTTGATGAGAGAGAATACTATTTTTATTAAATATTTTTATTATTTTTAAAATGTTCATCTACATTGAGGATAGATATATACTTTAAGAAAACATATAAAAATTTTTCTATTTCCATTTGCTTCTCTCTGGCAAACTAGACAAAGCGCGGCGTTGAGTTCCACCACTCAACACGCAATGCCTCAAAAAAGGCGAAAATCAGGGAGCGGATTCTGAATATACATTATTTTTCTCCAACACCTTTGCAGTGTAGGCTACTTGTTTTGATGATACTCAGCAAAATATTTTGTCATTTTTAGACTTTCTCGTGTGTAACCACTCTTACTCTAATGAACATCGCGTCCAGTCCAATACCTATTATATGTGATATAATAACGTCTAACGAATGAATAAACTCCTAATATGGTATTTTTTGAATAAATAGGAAAAAAATAAGATTTGAAAAAAATGAGTAATTTTAAATTTTTCAGCTTGAAAAGGCCTTGTTAATAGAACAGCTATTGTCCGCTTGAAAGTAGACACCTTTTTAATATACATCTGAAGATGACATTTGCAGAACGAGACGTTTTTATTCATCTCGTCTTTATCAAATTCATATAAAATTTATAAAAAATTAAAATAAATTAAATTATAATATTTAGGTCAAATGTTCAAGAATAGACCATAAAAACACACAAAGCATATGTTATGACACTCCGTTTCCTATTTTCCGACTTTCGTGGCATTGCGTGTTGAGTGGCGGAACTCAATACCGCTCTTTGCTAGTTTCGAGAGCGAAGAAAATGGAAAAAGATCTTCCCTAAGGATGTATCGAACCCACAAACCGTCCCTTTTACAGATAGACGTCCTCAACAAAACACCTTCATAATAAATTTATGAATGTATTTTTAAACATAACATTAAATTTCATCATTATTAAAAATTAAAAAATAACCTAACTTGGATTGCAATTCAAAAGATTTATAACTTGAAGAGTTAGCAATTAAACCCTTGTTTTTTTATATACATAGCTATAATAAAATATTAATAGTAATAAAAGCTTCTACATTATAAGGAAGTTCTATAGAGCTTTGCATTGAAAAGGTCACTCGTTTTCCGCAATTATCTGGCTAATATCCTCTATGGAGCTTTTCTAGGGCAAAATATCCTATCCTATATAGTATTTAGTTTGTCAGGAAATTACTTTTTTTTTCAATTTCAATTTTCAATGAGAGTACTCATTTGAAATAAAAACTTTATTGGTGCATACGAAATTTTTCCTTTTTTAATTATTATTATTGTCGTCATTGAATTTGTTTAAAAACACGGTAATTTTTATTCTAGTCAGCTCATGAAGAATAAAATCTGGAAATTTGGAGAAATCTCTCTCTATCTCTCTCTCTTGAATACACTTTCCTACTTTACCTATGGTAACTGAATTCATACAGATGAATAACATAGTGAAGCAGTGTAATTTTATCCTCCTCTCCAGAGTTTACGGGTTCCAATCCCTTTTAAGGAAAGCTGTAATTGAAAACTTACATTTTTTTATTATTATAATTTTTAAAGTGTTAATTCACACTGAGGATAGAAAATTTACTTAAAGAAAACATATAAAAATTTGAACACAACGGGGCTCAAACCCGCACCGCAAGAGGGCGCGCATTTTGTTAAATATCTAGATCATTTAATATTTCGTACATTAGAACTTAGTAAATGTATTTTTCCGGATATTTGTTAAGGTCCACCCTTCATATATATAATTTTTATTTTTTTTTAACATTATATGTTCATATCTTAGATTTTCTTTCAAATTAGTACACAATAACTATTAACATTAATTTAAAAGTAATTAAGTCATTTACATTTACTTTTCTTATTTAATTGTAGATTAATTTTAATAGAACAATAGAAGATGATGAAAGTTTGTCTACAGTTGTGTAATTTACTCAAAACGCATTACATTTAAATATTTTTACAACAGCAAAAATTTTATATATATGTCACTTTACAACAAATATTTGGAATTTTGTATGAAAATCCAAAATAATGTGGGCTCAAATTCACCTCGATACAAATTTTTATATGATACCTACAGTCATAACTATGCAATCGTAAATTGTTCTTATTCTTTCATAGATTTTTATTGTAGGATCTGTGTGGATTTGATCCACTCTCGTAAGAATCTCTCTCTCTCTTTTCTCTATCTCTCTCTTTTTCTCCCTCACTCCCTCTTTTCTCCCTCTCTCTCTCTTTTTCTCTCTTTCTCTCTCTCTTTAAAACAAGCGTGGCGTTGAGTTTCGCACCTAATGTAGTAAGTCGGATCCACCAATTTTTCTTACCTTGCATTCGTAAAATATATTATTACACACATACAGGGGAAATATATTACATATTGTATTACATTTTTCGAGTGTGAACACATTCTCTTCTTTCTGTGTAATCTAAAAAATATAATAAACACTGCTCTCTTTCTAACTAAAAGCAAAATTGAATCATTCTCTTGAATGGTCCTTAAATCCACAACCTCGTTTATGTCGGCGCTAGGCCTGGGTTCCGCTGTTAGGAGTCCATTTTTCACAATAAAATAACAGAGTAATGTCAATTGTAAACGAGAATAAACTCGTACGATAGTGAGATCCTTTTTATTTATTTAATAGCAAACATTTCTGTTCAATATACAAATTTGAATAATTAAACGTTAGTTTTAATACCAAATACTATAATAATAAGATCATAAAATTTATATTGACTATATACAATCAAATACGACCCTTCCATGACATGACGATACTTGCTCTTTCCACTTGCCTAAGTAACATATTATTCCTCACAAGTATACTGTGCTCTTTCTCCTTGATTCCACCTGAGCGATCCAAAGCAAAGTCATTTCAAATCACTGAATCTACTTAACGACGTGTTGACGTAATGTTTGTTGTGTGTAAACAATATAATATATAAACATAGACCGTCGTGGCGCAGTGGCGTAACGTCTGCCTGTAACGCGACGGTTTCTGGGTTTGATCCCCAGTCGGAGAAGATGGATTTTTCTATTTCCATTTTCTTCGCTTTGGCAAACTAGGCAAAGCGCGGCGTTGAGTTCCGCCACTCAACACGTAATGCCTCGAAAAAGGCGGGAAGCGGGGACGGTGAAAGCAGGGACTAAGTAACGGAGTGTCTTAACACTAGGTTTCCACGGTCCCTGCAGTTCCCTCTGCCTACCCTGCCATATGCGGGATAAAGCGTGAAGTTAAAAAAAATATATATATAAACATAGGTTGTAATATATGTCTTTTATATGTAAACAAAATCTACATAAGATTACCTTGATAAATTATTGTAGGGAATAAAAAAAAATGTTATTTTTGTGAGTATTTTTTTATGAAGATATGCATATATGTACGTGAGAGACACGTAGCTTGGCGCCCGTGATCAAATACGGTACGGTACAGTTGGCAACAACGCTTCGTTTTAATATATGTAATTGTAATATCTTTGTATGTTTAATATTAATTGTGAATATATATAAATGAAAACATACTTAGTGTAGATAATAAGAAACTTGATAATTAAGGCAAAAGGGTTCAAAACTGTAAAGTCTAAAATATCAATACGATTGGCATCATATTAATCGTTTTATTCATAAGTTTACCTTCCCTAAAAATGTACATTCACGTTTAACGAAATAAAGTCAATTATTATACCGTCGAGGCGCAGAGGCGCAATGTCTGCCTGTAACGCGATGGTTTCTGGGCTCGATTCCCACTAGGGGAAGATGAATTTTTCTATTTTCATTTTCTTCGCTCTGGCAACTAGGTAAAGCGCGGCGTTGAGTTCCGCCACTCATCACGCAATGCCTCGAAAAAGCGGGGACTGAGAAAGCAGGGAACGAGGGAAAACAACGGAGTGTCTTAATACTAGGTTCCTATGGTTCCTGCAGTTCCCTCTGCCTATCCTGCAATATGCGGGATAAAGCGTGAAGCTAAAAAAAATAATGTAGTAATACAAATTTTGTAAACAACATTTAAACTTAACAATGGAATATTGAAAATCCATTTGTTTCAGGACGGAGATGTCATCGAGCTGTGCCAAGTGAGTGACGTGCGGTCTGGTGGAGTGCCAAAGGTAATGTTTGCTTAGCTGCCTCCAATAAACTTTTTGAATTTGTTTATTCCATTTATGATAGTATTATTTTTATTTTATTATTTGCAGCTTTATTCTTTATTCTATATATAGAGCGGAAAGCGGAGAGTACTTTGTGTTAATACACTCCGGTCTCCAGTTCTCTCCATTTGAGATATAACGTGTTGTGCTATGAACTTCTGGAATGTCATGTCAAATTATTTTTTTGCCTTTGGTTTCAAACTCTCAATTATCATTTTTAATATCAGATATTTTTCGCTTTTACATTCAGACAGATTTATGAATAATTTATTTGTTGTTATCGTGAATGACAAAATAAAATAGGAGACTATATTGTTATGAAAAAAAATAAATTTAAAGCAATCGGTCCAAAATCTTCTATTAATATTTGATCCTTCTACTTAGATTTACAAAGTAACCTAAATTTTCGTTTCACAAGCGAGCGTCAAAGATAAATGTACTTACGGTGTGAATAATAAACGAGCTACGAGCATCGTGTTACAATATTTTTAAATTGTATTGAAGTGAAATTTAGATAAATACTAAAATTAAATATTTTAAACAGCACCTTTGTGACGCAGAGGCGCAGAGTTTGCCTGGAAACGCGACCGCTTATGGGTTCAACTCCCATTCGAGGAAATGGATATTTTCATTTCCATTTTTTTTTTGCTCTGATATTAGAGTCCGCGCGTTCAGTTCCGCCACTCAACACACAATGCCACTAAAACACGAAAAGCACAGAACGGAGTATTTTGACACTAGGTTTCAATAATTTCTTCAGTTTCCTCTGCCTACCCTGCTATGAGCAGAATAAAACGAGAACCAAAAATAATTATATTTTTACTCAGACAATCCATTTGAAATACTTTCATATGAGTTTACCATCTGATTATCATACTTTGTCTCTACAAGTCGTGCTGTCACAATGTCACTTAACAATAAACATACCCGCCTATTATTTCAATACTTAAGTTAGCTAAATTATATAAATTGTGCTTAAAAATAGTAATTTCGGCTTAAGTGATTAATAATACGGCATCGTGAGACAGTGTCTGGACATAAACAATATAGCTGTGCATTCAATCCCCACTCGTGGGATAAAAAATTCTGCCCCTTTCTCTGGTTTCTCTGCTAACTCAGAACATAATTTGTGATTCCTTTTCAGGATGCCAAACTTAGCAACAATTTAGTGAACAAACACGGCCAAAACTTAGAAGAGAAATCCCTCACTATATGCAGTGGCACCGACTACATTAATATAAACTACCAACACGTCGTCTGTCCGGACGCCAACACTGCCAATGTATGTATGACCATATTCATTTAAATAACATGTGAATATAACATAGAACATTTTATATTGCAGATGAAATATAATCATTTAAATTTATTGTATATTTTTAACATTTAGTGTGCGTGTATGTATGTATGTGTGTGTGTGTGTGTATCTACTTATATGTTGGTTATGGATTGAACTCCAAACCGACATTATATGTATATATTAACATATTCTCTATTGTTACATATTTTTTTTTCTAGTCTGAAGTTAGGGTTTTTCATTTTGTTGCATACCACTTATTAAGAATTATTCTTATTATACAATTTCAATTAATAATTATATCTTTAAATGTTTTGTTTATTAATAAAGTCTAATTTAACATTACATTATTATTAAGTAATTATTAAGAAAAATATTACAAACATTGTAATAACATTTCAATTCCATACACAAAGGTTTGGTTACAAGGACTTAGAAAGATCACTCACAACGTGAAGGCAAACAACGTGTGTCCCATGACGTGTCTCAAGAAGCAGTAAGTCCTACCACTGAGTTATATGGTGCTTTATATGCAATGTGCATGGGAACGGTTTTTAATGCATGCTGTATAGTATGAAACAAATCAAATAAAATGAATAAGCTTTTATAGAGCTTTTTGTATATATATAGATCTAATATATTATGTTAAATTTTTGTACTAACTTCCTTTTATCACGACTTTTCTTTGTCATCCTTTAATTTAATAGAACTTACTGCCTCCTGAAGTGATAACTAGTTTATTTGTCGTTGCAAAAGTTATATATTTTTTTTTAATTTGATGTCTAAATAACACTTGAATATCTTATTTGATTTGAGGATCGTCGCGGCGCAAAGGCGTAGCGTCCGCATGTAAAAGCGACGGATTATGTTCGATTCCCACTCGGTGAAGATGGAATCTTTCTTTTCCATTTTCTTCGCTCTGGCAACTAGGCAAAACGTGGCGTAACCTGCTGTAAGCGATATAATGCGTGAATCTGTAAAAAATCTTTATCCATAACTCTGTAAAATAACAAAAGAAATATTTATAATATTTTAAAACATTTACCAAAGCATAAACTCTCAATTGTAAACATTCGCTCTGGCAAACTAGGCAAAGCGCGGCGGCCTCGAAAAAGGCGGCAAGCGGGGACGGCGAAAGCAGGGACTAAGCAACGGAGTGTCTTAACACTAGGTTGGTTCCCACGGTCCCTGTTGTTCCCTCTGCCTACCCTGCCCTGTGCGGGATAAAGCGTGAAGATAAAAAAAAACAATAATCACATATATATATATATATATATATGGAGAGTTTTGATAAATAAATACCTAAAAGTAAAGATAATGCTTCTAAAACGGAAATACACATAAACTCCGGCCTTCATAGGAACAGTGACAAAATAAACATTCGGAATATTTCAGTGGGGGAAAACCGAGAATAACTTACACGCATCTGATGCTAATGGCAGATTTCCGAATTCTGATCCGAAGGCATATAAATAGATCGATCATATTAGCAATTCAGATCGTTGTATGAGAATGTATGGAGATTTGTGTGGATATTCTAATAAAGGAATAATTTTAAATTTTAATGACTTTAGTATGCTAAAGTATATTTTTATTTTACCCATCTTTACTTAGTGGCGTAAAAAGTAGCGTCTCTTAATGCAACAGTATGCGGGTTCGATTCCTACTTGGACAGAATGATTTATTTTGCAACTCTCTGACAACAAGGCAAAGCGCGGCGTTGAGTTCCAACACTCAACGCGCTATGCCTCGTAGCCGGTAAGCGGAGAACGGAGTGTCTCAACACTAGCTTCTTTGAGTCAACGGTTCTTCCTGCCTACTTTGCTATATACTGGAAACAGTGTAAAGCTAAAAAAACTTTCTTTACAAGTATTTTTCATATTATAAGCCAAGCCTTAAACTTAAATAAGTCATTTACCTTGAGTTACGCAGTTCTATATGCAATTAAAGTTGGAAACGGAGAACATAGTGTCTTGACAATGAATTCCACTATATATTTATAGACTTTTATTTTTTTCGTTTCTTCTTTAAAGAGAATAAGTAGAGTAGAGAGAGATAATGCTCTCTGATGATAATATATGTAGATAGTAATAAGATCTTTAACAAATTAATATATGTAAAGCAGCTTTGCATACAAACATATTCCTATACAAACTGTAGAGAGGTTATTGAAACTAAATACGAATATTGTTTTTAAAATACGTGTATTTGTGTATGTATATAAACTAACCACTAAACCAATATTTTCGAAGCGAACAGGGTTGACACTTGAATATTGTTGAAAATTTTATAATAATTCAGCCTCCTCGTCTTACAAAAGTTAAAAGCTTGTAAATAGCGTGGAGTTCCGACACTCAATACGCAATGGTTCAAAAAAATGGAAAGCGGGGGATGAAGTGTCTTAACACTAGGTTCTCACCGTTCCTGCAGTTCCCAGCTATGTGCAGGATAAAGTGTAGAGCTAAACTTGTAGACACTTGTGAACTTAATAAATATTTGTAAACTTTTAATTGCTTTTACAATTAAGAAAATCAATTACTTGATTTTACTTCTCGCCTGTAAATATCTTGATGAATTTCATTCAAAAACTTTCCTGGGTTATTCGAAACTGTCAATCAACGCTGTAATTATGGTCACTCCAAGATGTCAATCAACGCTGTATAATGGGAATCGATGTTGAACACTTGTACTAGCCATTGAACAATCAATAAGTAACGTAGATTTTGTTCCCAAATAAAATCCTTTAAATACTAGACAGAGGACCATATTGGCGCAGAGTTGCACCCTCTGTAAACGTGACGGTCTGTGGATTCGATTCTCACTTGGGTTGAATGAAATATTTTGCTTAGATTCAAGGGAAAACGTGGCGTAGAGTTCCGTCACTTAACACGCGATGTCTCGAAAGGCGAAAAGCGGCAGACAGAGTGTCTTAACACTAGCTTTCTTGAACCTACTCTCTCTATCCGGCCATATGTGGGTTACAGCGTGAATCTAAAAAGTAGTAGTCAATCACCATTATTGAAATTTCATAGTAAAGATATCGAAAAGATTTGATCCCATATATCTGACCTCCTTTCTGACCTTTAATATTCTTTACTCTGGTAACAAAACAACACACGGCGTTGTGTTCCGCCATACACATAATATATCGAAACCTGGAAAATGGAATGTCTACACTTCAGGTTCCTCCTGCCTACATCCGGTAAATACGAAATATGCTTAATATAATGTAACTAGTGGTATAACGTAACGTAGTTAAAATGACAAAAATATATTATACAATAAAGTAGAGGCCATCCCTATAGAGCATTTGATATATTTTAGTTCACGTTTTTCGTTTGATAACAAAATATGTAGATTTAGCGAAAAGTTTCCGCTGATCAAATTGGAGGGACCGAGTTGTCTGCCAACAAAGTTTCAATAAAACATTTTATTTTGACAAATCAACATACATGTATGTAAATTCTAAAAGAATTATTTATTTCATTTAAATATTCCAAAAATCTAAATGAATTATTTATTTGTGTTGTATTTGATTTTTTTTGTTATTTAAAATATATGTAACTAACTCGCTTTATAATGTTTTGTTTCATTATTGCTTTTTTTACTTCACTTATGTATTGCCAGACTATTGGCCTTATTTTCGAAACTGGTATTAGTACAAGATTTTTCCGTTTCGTATATGAATGTTGATGACATAAAAATAGTATATATTAAGATTGTCTATGTGTTTTTATTTTTAACCATGCTTTTGCATGGAGTTATTGCAGGATAATTATCGTTAATCATATATATTATATCAAGCATTTATTTGGAAAATATTGTTATTTTTAAAGGTGTGGAAAGAATCTCTTCGGGCAATAACACACAACAATAAAATAAACAACGCCTGCCCGAGGACTAATCTAATGAAACAGTATGTAAAATAATATCAGCTCGGGAGTAGACGCTAGTAACGTGATCATTATGGCTAGAATAAATTAATTTCATATAAATTCCCTTTCATTGTAAAATGTTACATATCTCATAACCAGCGATTTCGTTTACGTCGTTTCGGCTTGATAAAATTATATGAGGACAGTCGTGGTGCAGTGGCTTATGCCTATTATGGCTTTGTCTTTTCCATTTTCTTTGACCTGGCAACTGGGCAATAACGTGGCGTTGAGTTCCGCCATTCAACACGTAATGAACGAAGGGAACAGAGTGTCTTAACACTAGGTTCATACGTCCTGCGGTTCCCTCTGCCTACCCTGCTATGTTAGATATTATGCTAATATAAAATGCCTAGTAATTGAAAAGAAATTAACCCGCGCCTATTCGACTTCGGCGTTAAAATTCTTATACGTTTCTTTTTTTTATATATATATATATATATATATATATATATATATATATATATATATATATATATATATATATATATATATATATATATATATATATATATATATATATATATATATATATATATATATATATATATATATATATATATATATATATATATATATATATATATATATATATATATATATATTATATATATTATATATTTACAGCTAAATTTGTAACCTAAGAAATGAAAACAATTGTTTACTTTTCGTAAGCTTTTCTTTTGTTTTGGTTTCATTGTTGAAATATTGAACAATGCGATAACTTTGTTCGTACTTAAATAAGAAAATGAAATAAATATGGAGTTGGACGAACGTTTTAACGGTTTCCGAATGCAAGCTGCTTATTTTGTAGGTTCCGTATAAAAATAAAAAAATGGAACCCTTATATAATCACTCGTGTTCCTGTCCGTCCAGATGTCCAGTAGATTCAGAGTAAATTGGCGGTGACAGGACGTCACAGCCAATTTTCTCTGAATCTACTAGACCGAATCAGGTGAAACTTGGCAGGATGGTGTAATGCCCTGACCCGAACACAGATGTGTAACGTTAAAAATATTTTTTTAAAATAATGGTAATTTTCGGAGGTTAAATTAGGTAATCAAAAAAAATTACGAACCTTACTGAGTCATATATCAAATGAAGGGGCTTGTTATCAGGATCTCGAATATATTTTTTTTAATTTTTAAAATAAATAATTTCGATGATATTCATGAAAAAAGCCGAAAATTGACCATTCCCCCCCCCCCCCCCCTAATCTCTGAAACTACTGGGACGAAAAATTTGAAAAAATTACTGAATATAGTTTATAGCTTGTAGATTACAGGAAAACCTATAAGAATTTCATAAATTGAAAATAAAATGGTAAATTCGATAAAAAATGTTTTTAGGGAAAAAACGTTTTCAGGGGAAATATTTCACTATATTGTGTACGGAACCCTTTCCACGCGAGTTCAACTCACATTTGACCGGTTTTTTTTTAAAGATAAATAAGCAAAATTAGACTAAACTAAATTAAAAAAGAAAAGAATATATTGATAATCGTATATCGTAATTATTAATTATAATTTATATATATTTTTAGGGACAATGCCAGAACCATTTATTTATGGCAGAACAAATTATTATTTATTTATTTCTTAGATTTTATTCTGTATTATTGAAAGAAATATTTTTAGAACTCTTAATTTCTAATTAAGAAATTAGGTTTGAAGTGAAATTTGCTAAATTTAACATCATGTAATTGTCACCTGTCATATAATATATTATGCAGGTATCAAATTTTAAAGCAGCTTGTATTGTTTAGAAAAAAAGAGTTTAGAGTATTTAAAATATGTAAAATTCGATCTTTGGTTTCTTGTAGAAACTAGAAATAATTAGTTTTTTATTTTAAATGACTAATTTCTAGTTTCCAGTAATGTCTGATTTTGCCGAAAACCACTAAAGCTTTATAGATTTGGCATTACTTCTTTTTTGTTTTTGCTATAGCCAAGTACTTGTAATAATATATCAGTCTAAAACTATTTACAATATAAATAATCTTCAATATCTATATAAAACACTGTTACTTGAGTGAATGAGTGACTGACAGACAATGCACAGCTACATCTACTAAGAGTAGAAAGTTGAAATTTATCATGGAAATTAATTAAAATTTAAACTGCTTCTAGTTTTTTAAAGGATTTCCGGAAATTTGTAGCGAACTGAATAAAACAACAACCGCATTTTACATTTCATAATCTACTTAAATTATATCAAAGGCTACAAATTGAAAATAAATATTAGCTGAAACTTGAGAAAACTTACCGATTACGTCATTAGGCCATTTCAAACGGAACTCCAATAAATGATTAATATTAATTGGATGTTTTTCGAATATTTTCTTTTTTGATTATGAGGTATGCTTTCTACGATAAAAAATTAAAGACGGTTTTTAAGGTTTTTTAAATGTAATTTAAAAATATACAAAATCCTAATAATTTACTTCTTCTAATGTCGCTTTCTAGCTTTGTAACTTCGATTCATGCATGCTTAATTTTAAACCTAAAAAAATATTCTCTCTAGGTACAGGTAAGATATACTCAATGGATTGCATGTTATTTGTTTTATTAAATAAAGTATGTGTTATGCATACACACTATATATATATATATATATATATATATATATATATATATATATATATATATATATATATATATATATATATATATATATATATATATATATATATATATATATATATATATATATATATATATATATATATATATATATATATATATATATATATATATATATATATATATATATATATATATATATATATATATATATATATATATATATATATATATATATATGTATAACACATAGTTTATTTAATAAAAGAAGTGTGTTACATTCATAGTCTTATGTGTTTGTTTACTCATACATTTTTCATATAAAGCTAAAAAAAAATATTTTATCATTTTACATGATTGAATATACACTAGCGGCCTTATTCATAAAAAAGTCTTATAAAACCTTTTAAGTATACTTTAGTTAACACGCTCTTTAGGCTTATAAAACGTTCGATAAATGTTTGTATTCATAAACGCTCTACAAGCCTTCTATAACTAAAGTGTCACTAATTTGATTTATACTGAAGTCGGTCGACTTGTTGCCGAAAATACCAGTAAATCCACAGATGATAAGTGACAAACGCATTGACATAGTACGACCACAGATAATATTACGTACAAAAATATATTGTTGGATCTGGCTTGACATTTACCGGCTTCATTTACGTCGTTGTTATCACAAATACACGAATGTTTATTTTATTTTGGTTTATAAACTTACTTCATTTTTAAAAAATTGTTTAGACGTGGACAAGTATTACCTATGTTCTGTGCACCTTTCTTATGTAGAATTTATTATTAATAAACTTGGTAATAACTAAATATAGTTAATAAATATCGAACAAAATGTCAATTGTTATATTGTTTTGTTTACGAAACTGAAATTGACACTCTTGATGACAAGCGACTCGACGACGTCATATCAATGCTCATATTAGTATGA
This sequence comes from Dione vanillae, assembly GCA_037178615.1. NCBI lineage: Eukaryota > Metazoa > Arthropoda > Insecta > Lepidoptera > Nymphalidae > Dione > Dione vanillae. Next base: position 28,430 of record JAZFAU010000080.1, read on the forward strand.
GCTATAATCAGCTGGTATATGAATCGGCCATCTTTGGACGTTAAAACACTCTTATAGTAGGGTTCTCGGTTCTATAACTTTATGATAGAACTGATTGGCACTAAAATGTTGTTATGAATAACGTTTTTTGACAACTGTACTATATCGAGTCTTTAAGCGTGCTATAACTTTTTATGAATAAGGCCGTAGATATATACTTTTGACATAAGACTTATTTTTCTTAAAATAAAGATACTTCAAACATTTTGAATTAGATGAAAATAAAAAAAATATATAAAAATTAAAAACAAAAATTATAACATTACTTAATGTTGCTTTTTATATATTTAACTTTCACTTGATATAATCTTTTGAGAATTCCTAAATACTATTTCACCTTCCGTTGGATGCTACTCTCGTTCTAGTATAGGCCAAAGGAAGTGGGGGGGGCTGTTTAAGTCATAGCAAGACTTTCGCTTTCGGGACAAACGGAAAATATTAGTGGTACCAATGTTTTATCGAGCTACGGCTTACCCTTCCGCAGAACGAATCTATGAGAAAGGAAGCTTTTACTTTTGTATAAATTTTAACGCTTTATATCACAGATCTGCCCCAAAACGATATTGAAGAGCTTTTCAGGACTATGTTAGTTTGTAGCCTGATATTTCGTTTGCCTAACAAGCATTTGAGATTTTGTATATAGTATGCAATCTAGTCGTTTTATCGATATGCTTGTATTATGAAAATCTATTTAAAAATAAACACACATCATTAATTTTAATATATAATTGATTAGCATTTTAAACATTAACTTACAAATCTTTCAGTCTGCACGCTCAAAACGCCATAACTAAGAGAAGAAGAAAAATCGTTGTATTAATTACCCAAATTTATAATATAACAGTAACTAATATTTAAATCAATTTCTTTAAAGTTTATTTATATATATATAATTTATTGTTGATATATTGTATGTTAGTTAAGTTGTATAGCATAGTTCTATATCGTTTCAAGAACTCCGCAAATCTTCCAGAATTAACTTAGAGCAATTCGTCAACGTTCCTAAACGAAAAGCACGAGATCCACGTCTTAACGCATCCGTATCCCATTGTATGATGACAAGAGGCCTTAGAATATCACTGATATGAACAGATTAAGAAGCACAATGCTAGTAAGTTCACATCTGGTATTTTAAAATAGTGTCTTGGTACTGTATTTAAAAAAGTTAATAAATTAAATTATTATGATTTTGTAAGTGTGTAATCTCCTCTGAATACAAAAAATGCTTAAGAAAATTTTAAAAATTTTAACGCTGTAGCTATTTGAACCCGCGCCTATTGCAAGCTGTTCAAGCGCTCTAACCACTAAGCCATGCGTTCTTCGTCACACCGCGTCGTAATTCTAAATAAAAAATAAATAAATTGTACTGATTTGTTAAAGTTTAAAGTACTTAGGGCCAACTTTACAGGTTACAGATAAAACCTTTAAGTAAAATCTGGTAATTAAAGCCGTCTACCACATAAAGGCTAGTTTTTGAACAGGTGAGAACCGTCGTGGCGCAAAGGCGTAAGTATCTGCCTGTAAACGCGACGGTTTGAGAGTTCAATTCCCACTGGAAACTAGGCAAAGCGCGGCCTTGAGTTCCGCCACTCAACACGCAATGCCCCGAGTAAGGCGGAAAGCGGGGACGGAGAAAGCAGGGACTAAGCAACGGAGTGTCTTAACACTAGGTTCATATGGTCCTGCAGTTCCCTCTGCCTACCCTGCTATATGCGGGATAAAGCGTGAAGCTATATATAAAAATAGCTTTCATAAGCTGATGATATATCAATATTAAACAGTAGATTTATTTATTTATATACGTTTATTACATAAATAAGATTTATTTAAAAATAATAAACTACAAACTCAAAACTACCTTTTCAGAATGTCTCACAAAAGACGGTCTGGTCAGATATTTAATGTCAGACGAAAACGCCCCTGTGTTCCTCGACCGTCTAGACTTTTACATGGATATGGATCAGCCGCTTTCGCATTATTACATCAACTCTTCACATAATACCTATTTATCTGGAAGACAGTTCGGTGGGAAGAGTTCTGTAGAAATGTACAGACAAGTGTTGCTGGCTGGATGTCGGTTAGTGTATTTTTTACATATATTTTACCTAGAAAGGAGGAGCAGGGACGGAGAAAGCAGGGACTAAGCAACTTAGTGTCTTAACACTAGGTTTCAATAGTTCCTGCAGTTCCCTCTGCCTACCCTGCTATGTGCGGGATAAAGCGTGAAGCTAAAAAAAAGGAGGATCGTTATGCCGCAGAAGCGTAGCTGTGTGTGTAGTTTTCCTGGGCGAGACAAGCGCGGAGTTGAGTTCCGCCATTGATTTCGTACTGTTTCAAATTCAGGCGGAAAGCAGCGTAAAGCAAGAATGTAACAAAGATAATATGATGTATTATTTTGCTACTGTATTATGCTTAGTAAGAATTTTATTATACGTCTAATATCAGCCAGATTTTTGAATTACTGCGTATATTCTTTCGGCCTTATTCATAAAAAGTTATAGCACGCTTAAAGGCTCGTTATAGAACAGTTGTCAAAAAACGTTATTCATAACAGCATTTTAGTGCTAATCAATCAGCCGAGAACCAGAGAAGAGAATAAGAGTGTTTTAACGTCCAAAGATAGCCGATTCATATAACAGCTAGTTATAGCTCATACTAATATGAGCATTGATATGACGTCGTCGAGTCGCTTGTCATCAAGAATGTCAATTTCAGTTTCGTAAACAAAACAATATAACAACTGAATTTTGTTCGATATTTATTAACTATATTTAATTATTAACAAGTTTATTAATAATAAATTCTACATAAGAAAAGTGCACAGAACATAGGTAATACTAACCACGTCCACGTCTAAACAAATTTCAATTCTTTGCCGTTTTACTTCTTTTAACTTAATTTTTAAAAATTAAGTAAGTTTATAAACTAAAATAAAATAAACATTCGTGTTTTTGTGATAACAATGACGTAAATCAAGCCAGTATATGTCAAGCCAGATCCAACAATATATTTTTGTACGTAATATTATCTGTGGTCATACTATGTCAATGCGTTTGCCACTTACCATCTGTGGATTTACTAATATTTTCGGCAACAAGTCGACCGACTTCAGTATAGCGGCAATATTGTGAACTTATAACTCATATTAATGACACTTTAGTTATAGAAGGTTTATAGAACATTTATGAATACAAACATTTATAGAACGTTCTATAAGCTTATAGAGCATTTTAACTAAAGTATACTTAAAACGTTCTATAATGCTTTTTTATGAATAAGGCAGTTTTTTATCTTTATATTTATAATTGATTTATTTGTATGGAAATGGAACCCACATTCACTATCATACAAACAAATACTCTTGTATTCCTCCACGATGACTCCTAAAAAATCTGTTTAAATATAAAATTTTAAATCAAAATCCTTACATCACAAGTAACATGCACTTATTTATTTCTATACAAAAGATGCGTAGAACTGGACTGCTGGGACGGAAAGGGAGAGGATGAAGAGCCCATAATAACCCACGGGATGGCGATGTGTACGGATATCCTGTTTAAGGACGTTATTTACGCGCTCCGGGATACAGCCTTCGTTGCTTCCGACTATCCCGTCATATTGTCCTTTGAAAATCATTGTTGTAAGGCTCAGCAATACAAGCTAGCTAAATATTGTGATGAAATCCTTGGAGATTTGCTGTTGAAGGAGGCGTTGCCTGATTATCCTGTAAGTTAGGCTTTATATATATATATATATATATATATATATATATATATATATATATATATATATATATATATATATATATATATATATATATATATATATATATATATATATATATATATATATATATATATATATATATATATATATATATATATATATATATATATATATATATATATATGCATATATAAAAACTCTAGTATTGTATATTATAATATATATCAATTATTTATGAAGAAATGGTTGCCAGTAATAGATAATTTATATGTTATTTTTTTATAAATCTTATTACAAAGTGCGTTTTTATTACTTTGCATTATTTTTTTTTAAACTAAACTTAGTTTAACTTACTTAGTTTAATTGATTTCAATGTGATTTGTATAATAATTAATATTACAATATTATGGTTTTTGCACTGCATACAATATTCAATTTTTAATTCTCATTATTTTGTTTTCTGAATTTAAAATTCTTTAGCATCAATATAAGCTAACAATTAAAATCATATATAAAAAGAATGTGAAACAGTTTTTTTTTAAAAATAATTTTTTACTTTAATTTAATTAATATAAAATTTTCAATCGTATTGGTATTGGTATTGGTACAGTTGGAGCCAGGCCAGCCATTGCCACCGCCATGTCTACTCAAACGTAAAATTATGATAAAGAATAAGCGTCTGAAGGCCGAAGTGGAGAAGCAGGAGTTGGAACTGTTCCGACAGGGACAGTTCGTTATTGAAGATGAGGTGAAGGAAGACGCGTCTGCCGTTGTTATGCCGGAGAAGAAGGTTTTTATTTATTTTTTTTACTTAGGGATTTAGCAACAAGAAAGATTGGATAAAGGGAACTGTTTGTTTTATAATATCACTTTGTTGTCCGTTTGTGGAAGAATCAAGTTGAAATTAATATTAAATATTACATATAAATGAGATCATGGGGCAAAGTAAAGTCGAAATTTTTAAATCAATGCAATTAAAAAAAGTGTTTATGCTTAATTGTTTTTTTGTATGAAAATTGACGCGTAATGAAAGTTGAAAATAACCTAGAAGTTGTAGTGTTGTACTACAAGTTCTAGATTATTGCCAAAGGGATAAATTTGAAAATTTGTTTGTCTTGCTTGAATTGTAATCACATTTGAAAATATTACGTATCGCTAGAATGTCCTTTACTGCCATTGAACTCTATTCGAAGACGCTTCGTGCAAGAAAGAATTGTGTATCAAAATGAGGATTTTTATATCACGGAACTCTTAAATATTTCAAAGCCTCCGTATATAAAGTCAAAGTCAAATAATTTTATTCAAAACAAGAACACAAGATTCGTTTTTTGAACGTCAAAAACATTACCACCCTGTTCGCTAAAATTAACGCCTCAGACCTGAGAAACCGGCGCAAGAAACTCGGCGGGACTTTCTCTGTTTTCTCTTTTTTCCTTCAATTTGCCATATAGTTTGTCCCGCTTTGTACAAATGTGAACTTTGGAGTTGAGAGTATTGCTCGCGCCCCCGACAGCCCGAGGAGGTGGTGGCGGAGGCGGCGGCGGCGGGCGAGGGCGCGGCGGGCGCGGACGGCGACGCGCCGCCGCCGGTGCAGTACACGGGCTCCACCACCAACGTGCACCCCTGGCTGTCCTCCATGGTCAACTACGCGCAGCCCGTCAAGTTCCAGAGCTTCGAGGAGGCCGAGAGTGAGCGCAACTTGCTTTACTACTTTTTATTTTTAAGATTGTGTAAGTCCATTGAGAAAAAAAACAACTTTGCGTTCCATAGTTTCACCTCGTGGGTGTCGTGTCCATGTGTAGGTTTAAAGGGCCCCTTTAAAATTCATTAACGCTCCCCTTCACTGTCCGAGCTCCTTTCACTACCTATCCAAATTTTGAATGATTCTACCAAAGCCGCCTTCGAAGTGCGTTCTAGAAATGAATTTGTGATAGTTCTAGACAGGCCGAGATCTTTTAGTAAACTATAGAGAGATTTTGCTGTTATAAGTCTCGCTTCTACTTCAACCGCATTAAGTAAGTAAGATCGAATTGATCGCTTAAGTAAGATCGAATTCAATTCGTAATTGGTTATGGAATTTCTTTAGAAAGTCTTTTGTTCTTTTTTGTTTAAAAATTGTTTTGAATTAATGTTATTGTCAGTTGTTTACATTTTTTAAATTACATATATTTTAAGCGTAAATTTTCTCAGAATGTACATGGAAGAAATGGACATAAATCACTTCTAAAATAAACGGTCTCTATATACATAGGTATCTAACTTGTCCCCGTTTAAGCTTTCTTCAAGATTTTTCAACGCTTTGCTTTTTCCACCACATTGTGGATATCGGGGGAAAATCGAACTCACGACCGTTGCTTTTTGCTCCAAATATTAGGGGTCTTTTTTATTTTTGTCATTTTATATTTTACAATTGTTCATTCGAATTTTATTTTCTCCTCTCTGGCAATCTTCATCATTATATATTATTTATCGAAGCGTTTAATTGCGCACACTTAGTCAGTTTTTGACCTAAAAATTCAACTGATAATTGAAAACATAATTGGATGAAAAGGGATACGATACAATTTGAAAATTTGGAGATAATGGAAATTTTATTGTTAATTATGTACATAACTATTTGCGTCAAACTGTAGTTAATATAATGGACTACTAGTATGAAGTGGAAAAATAAGAGAAAGATATACGAATTAGTATTTATTAAATAAAATATGTACAAACTCTTTCATTCAGCATAAAAATCGATTTTTAAAAAAAATGTTACTTAACCACTTCATCCACTCATGTCTGTAATTGTTTAAAGAAATTCTACACGTTAGCCAATTGGATTGATTTGAAACTTGACATGTGCGCGCGCTTTTTGTTGTCATTTCGCAAAAAGCGCGCGCAAATGTCAAGCGTCAATTGTCTTCTTCTGTCTTAAAAAGTTTTAAGGTAATAAAACGAGCAAGTGGGCGGGGAACCCATTAGTATACATTTAAGGCTAGACATTTATTTCATAGTAACGGATATCCGTTTATAATACTTTTCTTGTCTTTTATAGGTTTATTATACTTAAACATACAACATAATATCCACAGCATATGTGTATTTTTATAAAAAAAATATGTCACTTGTTCAATATTTTGATTGATTTATGTGTTTATTTGCTTTATGTTTTTATTTTCTTATATATAAATAAATATATTGACATACGTCTGTCCTCAGAACGCAACATCCATCACAACATGTCCTCCTTCGCGGAAACAACCGGCATGAACTATTTAAAGTCTCAAGCTATAGATTTCGTCAATTACAACAAAAGACAAATGTCCCGCATATACCCTAAAGGAACGAGAGCGGACTCTTCTAACTACATGCCACAGGTAAACTATAAACAACAAAACCTATGTTACAAAAACAACAAAAGTTTTAAAAAAAAGTATATTTATATTTTTTTTTCAAATTTTCGTATATAAAGGTGTGTGGCGGCGTGACCTTTGTCAAAACTACATATAGGGTAAAATATTCAAAGGTTGTATACAAAAAAGTAGTCAATAATTGTCAATAGTTTAGGCACAGGATCATTGTTCCCATTTCATGATTTTTACACGTGCTGTGAAATGTGTTGTAAAAGACAAATGACGTAAAGAACTCGTACTACAAAAAATACTATTAAACGTTGTCAGTCTGTCACCTTACATACTTATAACCGAAATGAGAAAGAGATATATCTCGTTCCCGCTCGGGCAGGATAGTGTACGCTTGCGTTATACTTGGTAGATATTTTAATTATTTACATAATTTTGAAAATATTACTTGTTTTATAATTTTACCAAGTTCATAAAAGCTAGTTAATATTATGCTTTAAATTAAGATCGCGAGTACATCCACATTTGTATGTATAATCTATAATAATAATACATACATACATACATACATACATACATATCTTCACGCTCTATCCCTAGCGGGGTAGTCAGAGAGAACGGAGCGCTAAACGCTGCGGTCCCTGCATACCTCTTTCGCCTCGTCCACTGTCATTAACCTCTTCATACATGCTCTCCGGGGAGTCCTCATGCTTTTTACGTGACCTTCCTCCAGTATCTTCGATACTGTGTTTTCCAAAGTCAACCGAGGTCTCCCCTTACCTCTCTTACCACACACTTTTCCATCGTATATCTTTTTTACCATTCTTTCGTCACTCATTCTTTCGACGTGCCCAAACCACCTGAGCACATTCTTCTTCATTCTTACTATGACATCCTCGCCGGTACCTGCCATCCTGTGTACCTCTTCGTTGCGGATTCGGTCAGCTAAGCTGACTCCGCATATCCTTCGAAGAGATCGCATCTCCACAGCATTCATCTTTCTTTCATTCTTCTGTAATGTAATACCCACGTTTCACTGCCATATAACAGCGTCGGAACCAAAACTGCATTGTGTACGGCCAAACGTGCAGCGACGCTGACGTTCTGCCGTCTCAACAAGGCAGCTAAGGCACCGCTCATTCTGTTACCGGCAGCAACACGTCTTTCCACATCCATTTCGTATCTACCATCTCTACTTAACATACTTCCCAAGTATACTACTTCATTCATTTGTTCTAATAAATTTCCATTCACGAAAATCTTGCAATCTGTCCTTTCCTCGTCTCTTTCAAATACCAGAACCTTTGTCTTACTTAGATTCAGGCTTAGACCATTAGTTTCACACCCGTCTTTCAGAATGGTGACCAATGCCTGCAACTCGCTTTCTGATGATGCAATAAGCACTGCATCATCTGCGTACAACAAGCAATTTACCTTCAAGTCACCCACTTTTACACCCATATCACTTTCTTTCAGTCCTTGGAGACAGCTATCCAAATACAGATTGAACAACCAAGCCGACATGGCACAGCCCTGTTTGACACCCAAATGGATGCCAAACCGAGGCGACATGTCGGCTTCTACTCGCACACAGGCTGAGTGATCTCTATAAAGAGACTTTACAGCCTGCAGCAAGGGTCTGCTCACATTGTACCGGCGTAGTATCTCCCACAATTTCTTTCTCACAACCCTGTCAAACGCCTTTTCCAAGTCCACAAAAGCACAGAAAACCTTTTGGTTTACAGCCATAAACTTCTCTGTGATCATACGGATGGAAAAGATCTGATCCATGCATCCTCTTCCAGGTCTAAAGCCTCCTTGGGCCTCCCACAGTAGCCTTTCGGATCTTTCTTGCATTCTTCTCGCTAAAATTTTTGCGTATTCTTTACCACCTAAGCTAATCAAACTGATAGCCCTATAGCTTGCACAGTCTATCTGTGAACCTTTGCCTTTATACAAAGGCACGATGACTGCACTTTGCCAATCATCTGGGACCTCCCCCGATTTCCAGCACAAATTGCACAGAAACCAGAACAAGTCCAAGATGCGAGGTCCACCATATTTGATCATCTCGGCAGTAACTCCATCCGCTCCCGCTGACTTACCACATTTCAAGCTTCTTATTGTACTCTCAACTTCTTTTATACTGATTTCGCCATCTGCTACATCAAGACTCAGCTTGTCGCTGTTACTTGAGGCAGAAGCGTCATCACATTCATACATCTCCTTATAGAATTCCGCCCATCGCTGCAAAACGTGTGATCTGTTTGTGAATATCTCACCGTCCTTCGAAAGCACCCCTTTCATTGGTTGACGAACAACTCCGTGAATCACTAACTTCTCGCCAGAAAAGCTTCGTGTTATCCCGGAAGTTGCTCGTCAATCTTTCATCTCTTTTACTCTTGTTTATTTCACGCTTCATCTTTATCAGTGCTTTCGTTTGGTGCTTTTGCAGCTTATACTCTTTCTTTTTAATCTCTCTCATACTTTTATTTTTACCCGAGGCTTTATAATCCTGCCATGCCTTCTTCTTTCTTTCTACAGCATCTTTCACTTCATCATCCCACCATTCGTCACGCTTTTTACTAAAGCCTCTTTTCCTTGTACCACATACCTCTGTCGCAGCTATAATAATAATATAACTTATTTTCAAGCTCAAGGTGTGATATATATATATATATATATATATATATATATATATATATATATATATATATATATATATATATATATATATATATATATATATATATATATATATATATATATATATATATATATATATATATATATATATATATATATATATATATATATATATATATATATATATATATATATATATATATATATATATATATATATATATATATATATATATATATATATATATATATATATATATATATATATATATATATATATATATATATATATATATATATATATATATATATATATATATATATATATATATATATATATATATATATATATATATATATATATATATATATATATATATATATATATATATATTATATATATATATATATATATATATATATATATATATATATATATATATATATATTATATATATATATATATATATATATATATATATATATATATATATATATATATATATATATATATATATATATATATATATATATATATATATATATATATATATATATATATATATATATATATATATATATATATATATATATATATATATATATATATATATATATATATATATATATATATATATATATATATATATATATATATATATATATATATATATATACCTTAGTGAAGGATTTAAATAACAGATCCTTCACTTGCATAATATGTCGTTCTTTGTCCGTTGTTTGAGTGACCTAGTTACAAGTTTGCAACATAACTACTTTATTACCCGTTTTACCTCGTTTTTTTTTCGAAAATACATGCAAGATATATAAACCTATTACTATATATATAGCTAAATATAACATATATTTCGCAGGTGTTCTGGAACGCAGGCTGCCAGATGGTGTCGCTGAACTTCCAGACGTCGGACCTGCCGATGCAGCTGAACCAGGGCAAGTTCGAGTACAACGGCAACTGCGGGTACCTGCTGAAGCCGGACTTCATGCGGCGCGCCGACCGCAGCTTCGACCCCTTCGCGGACGCGCCCGTGGACGGCGTCATAGCGGCGCAGTGCGCTGTGCAGGTGTGTCATGCTTTTAGGGAAAACATATTATTTATAATAATATATAACCGTCGTGGCGCAGAGGCGCAACGTCTGCCTGTAACGCAACTAACACGACGGTTTCTGGGTTCGATCCCCAGTCGGGGAAGATGGATTTTTCTATTTCCATTTTCTTCGCTCTGGCAACTAAGGCAAAGCGCGGCGTTGAGTTCCGCCACTCAACACGCAATGCCTCGCAAACGGCGGAAAGTGGGGACGAAGTAAGCAAGGACTAAGTAACAGAGTGTCTTAACACTAGATTCGTATGGTTCCTGCAGTTCCCTCTGCCTACCCTGCCATGTGCGGGATAAAGCGTGAAGCTAAAAAAAAAAAAAAAAAAAAAAAAAAAAAAAAAAAAAAAAAAAAAAAAAATATTAGCACATTGTATTCGTAGGCAAAGCGCGTCTTTGAGTTCCGCCACTCAACACGCGACAGTGTACGCGATAAGCGTGAAGCTAAAAAAAAATAAAATAAAAAACCATATTAACACACGTCGTTTGTATGTTTCAATAATATTCTTACAGAGATTCCGCATAATTGCATTAAATGATATAAATTACTTGATAAAGAATGGACGCCTGCAACAGCTGCGATTAACATAATTTCATTGATATTATAATATTTGTAATATATTTAAAAGTTTAAAACCAGAGCAGACAGAACCTATACTTAAGTGTTAAGGTACCATTTTCTGCTCTTTGTCTGTATACTGACAAAAAAAAGTTCTTAAACGCATGGCTTAGTGGTCAGAGCGCTTGCACGGTCCGTAAGAGAGCGCAGGTTCAAATCCCATTGTGTACAAAATTGTATGTTCTCTTTTTTTTTTATCCCGCTTTATCCCGCACATGGCAGGGTAGGCAGAGGGAACTGCAGGAACCATATGAACCTAGTGTTAAGACACTCCGTTACTTAGTACCTGCTTACTCCGTCCCCACTTTCCGCCGTTTTCGAGGCATTGCGTGTTGAGTGGCGGAACTCAACGCCGCGCTTTGCCTTAGTTGCCAGAGCGAAGAAAATGGAAATAGAAAAATCCAGTATTTTTTTTTATCTTCGGTGCTATTTAGGATTAACAGTTGAAAAATCATAAGTCTTTTGACTCTCTCTGTATTTCTTATTTGATTTTATTCTCACTATATATACTAAACGGGTATTTGAACAGGTGATAGCTGGCCAGTTCCTGTCGGACAAGAAGGTGGGGACGTACGTGGAGGTGGATATGTACGGGCTACCGTCGGACACCATACGTAAGGAGTTCCGCACACGTATGGTGCCTGCTAATGGACTGAACCCGGTGTACAATGAGGAACCTTTCCTGTTTCGTAAGGTGAGGGGGTAGCAATGGGAGGAAATGACATTTTTACCCTCATGGGAACTGAACCTGCAACTTAGACATTGGACTCAACCCCGTTTACGACGAGGAAGCCTTCCTGATTCTTAAGGTGTGGGGGTCGAAAGGGGCAGTAATGGGAAATGGTATTTGTTCTACCGTCATGAGAATTGAACCTCCAACTTGGTTTTAGTCTTAGTAGACCTCGGGCTCAACGTCAGACGGACAGACAGATATAATTTTTTTTAGTATTATTTTTATTTTTTCTCACGTTCGTTTGCCCTCATGGGAATCGAACTCGCAACTCAGACGTCTTGCTATGATAATGGTTACTTTGTAGTAGTGTATATAATTTTTTAGGGTTCCGTACAAAAATAAAAAAACGGAACCCTCATAGAATCACTCGTGTTCCTGTCCGTCCGTCTGTCACAGCCAATTTTCTCTGAATCTACTAGACCGAATCAGGTGAAATTTGGCAGGATGGTGTAATGCCCTGACCCGAACACAGATGTGTAACGTAAAAAATATTTTTTTTTGAAAAAAGGGTAATTTTCGGGGGATAAATTAGGTAATTAAAAAAAAATTGCGAACCTTACTGAGTCATATATCAAATGAAAGGGCTTGTTATCAGGATCTCGAATATATGTTTATTAATTTTTTAAAATAAACAGTTTCGATAATATTCATGAAAAAAGCCGAAAATTGACCATTCTCCCCCCCCCCCCCCCCCCTAATCTCCGATACTACTGGGCCGAAAAAATTAATAAAATGGTAAATTCGATAAAAAATGTTTTTAGGGAAAAAAACGTTTTCAGGGGAAATATTTCACTATATTGTGTACGGAACCCTTTCCACGCGAGTTCAATTCGCACTTGACCAGTTTTTTTTAGTATTACTTTTTATTTTTACTCACATTCGTTGGCTCTCATGAGAATCGAACTCGCAACTTAGAATCTTGCTAATCATATATAAATGATTGATCTTTATGTGTATATAAAAGATGTAATAATGTTATTAGTTATGTCAATGCTATTGATTATTATGTAATGTTTTATTGTATTTATTATTGTTTTTTAATTTAAATATTGATATACTACAATTATTATATATTGCATGATGTGATAGCCTGTAATTAAAAGGACATTTAAGTTATTGTTAATAGTTTTGTAATGAAATGAATGTAATAATGTTTTCTTTTGTTGGTTATCCAAATAAAATAAAAAATTAAATTTTATTTAAGCCTTTAATTGAATGGTTTCAAAAATAACTCACATTTTTAATGGTGATAACAAAATTGACAGGCAAAAAAAATAAAATAAAAATACTACTGTACTGACACAGGTGGTCCTGCCGGACCTGGCGGTGCTGCGTTTCGGGGTGTACGACGAGAACGGCAAGTTGCTGGGCCAACGGATCCTGCCCCTGGACGGGCTGCAGGCCGGGTACAGGCACATCTCCTTACGGACGGAAGCCAACTTCCCAATGTCGCTTCCCATGCTGTTCTGCAACATCGAGCTCAAGATTTACGTGCCTGATGGGTTCGAAGGTAGGAGGTTCATTTCCCGTGTATATGTAAGGAATAGTCGCTGAACAATGTCTCGTAAACGGTTCCACCGTTTATCCTATCCTGATATGTGCGGGATAAAGCGTGAAGAAAGTACTAAGGATATTTCAATAAAATAAATATTTTTGCAAATATCAATGTATATAAATATTATTGTTATTATTCTTTCAACTTTTTTGTAGTTATTATGTAATGTGTGTAGAAGTACAACTTCAAGTTTCCGACAAATTTTAGGTTCATATCATGTATATTTAAATTATAATTCTTACATAATGTATTTAAGTAATATATTATTGATAACGTCAGTTAAACATAGTATTATTTCGGTAATAAATATTCAGAAAAAAGTAAACTAAACAGAGCTAATGCAAGCTTTTAAAAGTGTATATATTTAAATTAAATTAAAATAAGTAATGACTTACAATAAACCGACAAGCGACCAAATCAAATACCAGCTAACTGAGCTCCTCCTGCCTGCAGACTTCATGGCGGCGCTGTCGGACCCGCGCGCCTTCATGGGCGCCGCCAAGGAGAGGACGGACAACATGAAGCAGATGGGCATCGAGGAGAGCGCGCCCGAGAAGAAGCCCGAGGAGAAGAAGGAGGGTGAGTAGAGCGAGAGTGAGAGAGAGAAGTATGGAGTTCGATTCCGTGAGAGGAAGTGGGTTTTTCGTTTCCGTTTTGTCTGCTTTGGTAATTAGGTTAAGCGCGGCGTTGAATTCCGCCACTTCCCACAAGTTCTACAGTTTCCTCCTACCCTCCGAATAAAACCTTCATATATAAACTTTATATATATATATATATATATATATATATATATATATATATATATATATATATATATATATATATATATATATATATATATATATATATATATATATATATATATATATATATATATATATATATATATATATATATATATATATATATATATATATATATATATATATATATATATTATATATATATATATATATATATATATATATATATATATATATATATATATATATATATATATATATATATATATATATATATATATATATATATATATATATATAAGTTTATGTTCTCAACCTCGATATAAATCAACGCCAAAACTCAATCCAACACAATATTCTAAATAGATTCTCAAAATAAAATAATATAAATTCACTCGAAGTTCTGTTTAAAGTATATCAGGTTAGTAGAATACATTACTTTGAAATATAAATATTTATAGATTACATATAATGGGTTAACCGTAATAGAATTCTTGCAAAATTGTATTCCTATATTATAACATAAGTTTTACCTCAAACGGGAATACAACCTACGACCCACGCCTTTATAGCCAAATCTATTTGATTTTATTACCTACTAGTCGTAGTTGAGGACCGTCGTGGCGCAGAGGCGCAACGTCTGCCTGTAACGCGACGGTTTCTGGGTTCAATCCCCAGTCTGAGAAGATGGATTTTTCTATTTCCATTTTCTTCGCTCTCAACACGCAATGTCTCGAAAAAGGCGGAAAGCGGGGACGGAGAAAGCAGGGACTAAGCAACGGAGTATCTTAACACTAGGTTTCCATGGTCCCTGCAGTTCCCTCTGCCTACCCTGCCTTGTGCGGTATAAAGCGTGAAGCTAAAAAAAAATATCTACTAGTAATTTAAACAGATTGGCAGAGAGGTGAGCTAAAATGCTTATAACGTGAAACGTAAATAGAAACAAAATTCATAATTTACATTAAAACGAACATTCAACGGCTAATGCGCTGCTATGACAGCGATATTTTCGGAACTGCTTTCGTATTGGTGGTACTAGTTGGAGCGGAAGCGGAAATATTTCTTCAACTCGTTAATTATTTTGAATTAATATTTTTAAAGTTATATTTATAGAACCCTTTTTGGTTCTTCGGTCTGTCCGTCTTCACTTTTTAAGGAACCAATATTTATAATAATTAACATGCAAGTCTTCAGCCGTTTAGAATGTAGATAGAATCAAGCTCTTTAATGCAATGAAAGGATTGGATATGGCTGTGGTACATTTTTGGCAATTTAAAAAGAAATATTGAGAAAGTCTCGTTTGAGTAACTGCTTATTTTGAATAAAATTATATGACTTCGATTTTGACTATGTTTACATATTTTATATATACGCAATGTTATAAATATCAATATAGATTTATACAAGTATTTTTCGAAATTCATTTCCTATAAATGATTGCAAATTAAAATTAAAGTTATAAAAAGCAACTTACTTTTAATAAAACCACTGGAATGCCATAATCGAAAATATTGACAAAAAAATGAAAATTGTTAAGGAACCCTCGACGAATCCAAATATAACTAAACTCGATTTTTTTTAATTAAAATTTAAAAACTGTTCATAATATAGAATATATACATATGTCTATAAAAAAAACTATGAAATAAAATATCTTAAAATAAACTCTATGATATCGCTTCATCTCACGCCATGTACCGCAGCATCCGGCGGTTTTCATCTCGTACGTATAGATATTGAGTGAAGTCGATTGGCCTTACGCATCTCACTACATTACTGGCAACCGTCGACCTAAACAAACGCTGAACGCTCGCACTAAATTTATATATAGATTTTTAGTTTTTAAACTAAAAGTGTTTTTATTTTAATTCAAAGTGTTTATTAAGTAACACTTCAAGTGTTAATTTTAATATAAAGTGTTTATTCTGTGTTGGAAATATATGAGAATGTGGAAGTGTTTTAATAATATAGGTAAGAATTGTGTACGTTAAGTGGTTTAAATTAGTTTTTTTTTTTTAAATTTTTAATACTTTAGTATGCGGAGAGATTTTGGTGTTGGAATATTCTTCTCTTTTCTTCTGCTTTAATTTTATCTTATCAGGATCTTTGTGTTATCAGTAAAAGTAAATGATAACGAGACTATTAATTCCTTCCACTGGGAACCGAAATCCCAAAACTATTACGTTTGATGTCGGACGCTCCACCACTGTACCACTAGGGTGCAGGTTCATTTACAAGCAAATTTTAACTTTTATTAAATTAAGATTTAGTTTTTTTTTAATATTATAATTACAAGAATAAATAATCGTAATAGAATTAGAATTCATACCTATTTAATATTTTAAAGTTTTATAGAACTCGATTTTTTGCAGGTTGTTTATTATTTTTCCTTTTTTTTTAAATTGTTTTATTCAATTATTTTAATGGTTATTGAAATATTTGATGAACAAAGAAGGACACAAAAAAAGAAGATGATAGTGTGTAGACATTTAGAGAATTATATAGGTCTACGTTCAAATCGAAATCAGGTTGATCAAATTAAAAACAATTTTTTTTTTCTCTTGTTAGCTCAAAAAAGGTGACGTCACTTTAATTGTAAACAAAAACACTGTGTGGGTGGACTGTAAAGCTTAAAATTCTTGAAATCTTTCTATGTAGGTAATTCAAACTTAAGTGAAACATTTAAATTAATTTATTTCGATTAAATATAGTATATGACTTCGTTTGCTTGGTCTACATATACATACGTAATGTCACGTCTTACCCAACTTGAGTAGTCAGTGAGATAGTAGCGTCAAATGCTAAGATATACCTCCATACCTCTTTCGCCTCGTCCACTATCATTAACCTCTCCATTTATACCCTCCGGGAGGTCCGTATTCTTTTTACGTAACATTCCTTCAGAGTTATCTACACTGTGGTCCTTATGAGTCAATTGAGGCTACTCTCTCTCTCTCTTCTCCATCTCTCTTACCTTGCTTGGTCTCCGGAATATAACATTTCACAATATTCTAGAGAGATTCGTGGCGCAGAGGCGTAGCGTCTGCCTGTAAACGTGACGGTTTGTGGGTTCGATTCCCGCTCAGGGAAGATGGACTTTTCCATTCCCATTTTCTTCGCACTCAACGCGCAATGCTTCCAAAAGACGGAAAGCAAGGAACGAAGTGTCTTAACACTAAGTTACCACAGTTCCTGCGGTTCTCACTACCAACTCAGCTATGTGCGGGAGGGCTGTAGCTAGAGTCAAATTTGAAGTAGGGCAGCATTGGTTACCGGTAGGGCGGAAGTAAAAAAATATTGTAATTGACCTGCCCTCGAAGAACGAGCCCCTAAATTGGTCACCTAAAGTGATGTAGGTACGTTCAATAGCTATGCGTAGACAAATAATGTATTTTATCTTACTTTTGGTATTTTTAAGGTAGGGCATTGTGATTTTAATGTAGGGCATTGCCTCACAATGCCCCTCCCCCTTAGCTACGGCCCTGATGTCCGGTATATGCGGTATATGTGAAGCTAAAAAACTATTCAATGTACGAAGAAATATTTGAAATAATATAAAAATTTGTTTATTAAAACATTAATCAACAGAACCGCTCGTCTTCGAGCCAATAACAGTGGAAAGTCTCCAAAAGGAGAAAGGCTTCGTCAAAACAGGTCGTAAGCAACAGAAGGATCTGGAAGCAATGAAGAAACGTCACGCCAAAGAGAAGATGACACTACAGAAGCAACAGTGCGCGGCTCTGGAGAAGATGATCAAGGGAAAGAAGTGAGTCATATTCACACAATTTATTTCATATATCATCATAAGGTATATTAACGTTATTTGTATTGTTAGATGTTGAAAAACATTAGAAATAGTTAAATATTTCTTAAATTTTCTTTTAAAAATCTGTGAATCGAAAACTATTTCATTGTATTTATTCAATTCATACCTATACCCTATTATAAAACACAAAGGCGGCCTTAAGGCGACTTCAAGTATTCTTACAAGAAATCATTACAATTTTAGTTGGCAGAAAATGCATATAGATGTGTTTGAAGTTACAACATATATATATATATATATATATATATATATATATATATATATATATATATATATATATATATATATATATATATATATATATATATATATATATATATATATATATATATATATATATATATATATATATATAAACATATGTATCGTAGTTAAAAACATTTAAGTGGATAGTGGATAGTTTGCAAGAGGCGCAGGTTCAAATCCCGCTGCGTTAAAATTTTTATGGGTTTTCCTTTAGCACTTTTTCTATCCTTAACACTTTAAAAATCATAAAAATATATAACATAGGTATATATAGTACCTATGTTATATATTTAAAGAAAACATCTTTAAATATATAACATACGTTTTATGTAACAAAATCAAAATCTTACATAAAATCTACAATAATACAAATATATTAAAAAAATTATATATATATAGGTACTTGAAATTTATTTATTATTTTTTTTAGCTTCACGCTTTATCCCGCATATGGCAGGGTAGGCAGAGGGAACTGCAGGAACCGTGAGAATCTAGTGTCAAGACACTCCGTTGCTTAGCCTTTTTCGAGGTATTGCGTGTTGAGTGGCGGAACTCAACGCCGCGCTTTGCCTAGTTTGCCAGAGCGAAGTAAATGGAAATAGAAAAATCCATCTTTCCCGACTGGGGATCGAACCCAGAAACCGTCACGTTACAGGCAGACGTTGCGCCTCTGTGCCACGACGGTCCTCATTTAATTATTTGTTAGTATAAAAAAAATTAAGGTAAAATATACTTGAAATAATTAATGGAATGAACTATTATTAGTATATTTTACAGTAAATTTATGTTACACAGTTAAAAATAATTTACTTTTAAAAGTATTTCGATACGTCTTTTCGAATACTGCATCAGTGCAGAGGCGAAGCATCTACCTGTAAACGCGACGGTTTGTGGGTTTGATTCCCACTCGGAGAAGATGAATTAGTTCATTTTCTTCGTTCTGGCAACTCTCGAAGCGCGGAGTTGAGTTTCGCCACTCAACACGCAATGCCTCGCAAGGCGGAGAGCGGAGAACGGAGTGTCTTAACACTAGGTCCCATGGTTCCAGCGGTTCCTTCTGCCTAGCTAATTTAGGCGATTTTTTTATATCGTAATTCTAGAACGTACAATATAGTATCATATGAGGTCATCAATTAAATTCGCCTAACGCATTAAATTGTTATTGATATTACCAATCCAGAGAAGTCCGGAATAGCGAACGTTGATTTATTATTATTATTTAACTTAACGTTGATTTATTGATCTGCGATACTAGGAAAGGAAGTTTAAAGTTTTCCATTATAAATATTATTTTTATTCGTATCAATATTTTTGTACGTTATACTACGTCTACGTTTTCCGCGTACGGGCAGATGTGAATTGGTACTAACGTAAACGTATATGCATTCAATTATAGCCCTTTCCTACAAAAATATTAGGGACATAACGTAACTTTTACTTGTACTTTACTTGTAATAGTTGATATTTCTTTTTCACCTACCTCTTTGTAGTATTGTTTCTTTTCGCCCTAAAGGCTATAAGAAAGAGAGGGCTTCTAAGCCATAAGATAAGCCTTTTGTGTTTTGTTTTTCAAACACTTTTTCACACACACGCGCACAAGCGCACACGCACACACACACACACACACACACACACACATGTTTTATCCCTAGCGGGGTAGTAAGTGAGAACGGAGCGCCAAACCTGCGGTCATTTATATGTACGATAAAGAAATAAATACTACCAGACATTTATTTTTATAATTTTTAAAGTGTTAATCCACACTAAGGAAAGAAAAAATGCTTAAAACAAACATATAAACATTTATAACAGTTCACAAGGGGGCGTAGGTTCAAATCTTGCTGCGTTCGAAGTGTTCGTATGCTTCCTTTAAGTATTACCAGACAGTTAGGCAGATTTATATCCGTTTTACGAACAACCAAAAAATTCAATCCAGTAAGGAGCAGCTGAGCAGCGACTCCGCGTTCCGCCAATTAGTAGGCGAACAGGCCACAGCTTGGGGCGAGCTGGTGCGGCGACAGCGCGCGGAGTTGTGCGCCGCGGCCAGTGCACGCCTCCACGAGCAACGAGACCTGTTGAAGAAGTGCTGCGAGCAAGCACAGCTAGCACAGATGAAGCAGCTTGAAGCCAAGCACGAGCGGTAAGTTTATTGTACCGCCAAGTCACAGTACAGTCAAGTTACAGCACAGCCAAGCTACCAGTACCTTTAAAGTGCCAAGGTCGAACCGGATTTGTTTGTTTTTAAATGTCTTCATTGATATATAAATACAATAAAAAAAACTTAATTAAAGCATTAGGTATGTTAACATCATATTAATAAGTACGCCTCCAAAAGCTCACAACAGTGTCTATACTAAATAATTTGTCACAAAAGGAACGTAATTATTGATAAAAGTACTTTTTTACTGATTTGATGAAAAATATCGTTCTACAAATGGAAAAACGAACCATGTTATTACAACGCTCTCACAAAACACCGTCGAGACACGTCGTTGTTCGTCGGGTGAGTTAGAGTTCGGAAAGCCTGTTACTAAATACCCTGACCAATCTCCCTTAAGTTGGTCTGGGTATTTAATTAGCAACGCATCCACATCCTCTCAGGTTGGGCGAGAGTGTCCACTTAACATCAGGCGGACCTTCTGCTCGTTTGTCATCTTACAATATAGGTATATAAAAAATCTTATAATATAAAAAAAAAGTAGTTTCCCGCATCCCGTATTGTGTTTATACGGAAAAAGTGAACCGAGTGTCTTATGGGTGTTTAATAATTTAACTAACATTTTAAAGAAGCTCAGAAGAATAAGAAGCTCAATGAACTAAATCGAACCTACTACTAGAGTCTATAGTTTAAGGAGTCTTTAGAAATAAATTTCCCGCTAAATTGTTAAAGCTTTTCTTCCGCCACATTATTTATGTTTACGACGCTATAGTTACACTCCAAAAATTCGAACCTACGGTCAATGCTAACATAAAGCCATGAAAGCAAAAAAAGCAGCATTTTTAAGTTTGCTTAAACGTTTCGAAAGGTTCAATTATATACAAATACATATAAATGCCGCTTATTTAGAAGGTTATCTTAGTGATAAATTCAGTTCATTTTTCGAGTTCTAATATTTTATAGAGGTCTCACCATTCAACGAATGATCTAAATCGAACCTACTACTATAGTTCTTTAGTTAATATTGATATTAATAAATAATAATGGAATCGTGTAGGGAACTGAAGGAAATGAACACGCGACAAGCTAAGATCAGCGTAGAGACAAGCAAGGAGGTCGCCAACGACAAGACTCTGAAGACTAAACAGGAGAAGGACCGACGTCTGAGGGAGAAGAAGCAGAATAACACAAAGAAGTTCATGGATGAACGCAAGGTACAGTAATATTTAAACTTTATAGTAAAAATTGTTCTGTATTTTTAAATATTTGTGCATTATGTGTGTGTATATAAAGGACCGTCGTGGCGCAGAGGCGTAGCGACTACCTGTAAACGCCACGGTTTGTGGGTTCGATTCCCATGAGGAGAAGATGCATTTTTCTATTTCTATTTTCTTCGCTTTGGACAATAGAAACCGCCTCGAAAAAGGCGGAAAGCGGGTACGGAGAAAGCAGGGACTAAGCAACGAAGTATCTTAACACTAGGTTCCTAAAGTCCCCTCTGCCTACCATTCCATGTGCGGGATAAAGCGTGAAGCTAACAAAAAAGTTTTTCTGGAATTCTGGATTAAAAATGATCAGTATATACTTTTAAGCTTTTATATATTATTAAATTTCAGAATCAAACAATTAAACAAAACCGTGAAAAGGACAAACTGAAGGCGACTCACGACAAGCAGATGGAGGAGCTGTCTAAGGACATTGATAATGTGAGAAATACTTTAAATACATTTCCCGCCAACTTATTAAAAAACTTTCAGTCCGCCATTTTGTTAATGTTTACACATATGACATTTTAGTTACATTCCAATAAAGATAGGAACCTACGACCTAAGAAAGAAAGCTAAAGCTTAAGAAAAGTAACACTTTTTAAGCTTCTTTAGACACGAACATTTCAGTGATATATATATATATATATATATATATATATATATATATATATATATATATATATATATATATATATATATATATATATATATATATATATATATATATATATATATATATATATATATATATATATATATATATATATGAGCCGCTCAGTGCACACATCGATTAACTCCACTTTTTGAAAAATCTTAAATATTAGTGTCAAAGCACTTGGTATAGTCATAACTTTTTATATTTATAATAACTTTTCTGAATAATAAATATAAGTACCGCAAAATGGCAAATTTTTTTTGGCCATTGAAAAATAAGTAATTTATTTCAGAAGCCATTTCGATTAACTCCATATTCTAATGTAAAGCGTTTCAGTAACGCTTTATCTGTTCGGGCCTTGCATTGACGCTTATTGGTTTTCAAACATCTGAAGATGCTCTCTCACTCACTCTCCGTAATCGTAACTAAATCGCATCGGTAAACACATAAGAAGAAGCGCAATTTAAACGGTAGTTAGTATAGCAGTGATCAGAAAATTGGCTCTAAATACGCTGGATAAATTTGGAAAGTTCTAACCCTATCTCATACAAATAGAATGTGACTATAGTCTGTCTTTATTATAATGAAGACACACGACGACGACGTCGGCACGACGGATTTCAAGCCATTAATATAAGAAAATCTTTACTGGATAGACCGCAAAGTTTGAAAAATATAGACCAGCTTTTATTATATCCTAAAGGTAGAAAGAACTGTGACAAGGGAAATATGGAGAGACATGATGGACCTGCTAAAATTTATTCCTCCTGTTAATCACGATTACAATTATAGCTTGTCAACAAATCGAAAGGACGAATCCTCGCATACAGCTCATATGAAGAAGACATTATTTATAATATTGCTGAATAATCCCAAAGAACAATGCCGCTAACAACGCTGCTATGAATTAATTATAAAAATTATATAATACCAGAACTGCCAACATTAATTTTTACGGAATAGCTGTGATAAAAAATACATAATAACTAATATTTACTGTAGGAAAAAACTTAAAAATGTAAAAATTAAATTTAACTTTATTACTTTATTCAGTTGCCAAATCGATTAACTCCACCATTGACATAAAAACTATAACATTACTGACGATTATTTGTACACTATTCTTTCTTATTAATTTTATACACCGTTAGATGAAAGCTATATCTGTTATTATGCATTCTACATTATAAATTTGAATTCATATTATCAAAGGAATTTTAAAAATCAATATACATTACATCATCGCGTTTCTCAATTTTTTGTTTTATGGAGTTAATCGATGTGTGCACTGAACGGCTCATATATATATATATATATATATATATATATATATATATATATATATATATATATATATATATATATATATATATATATATATATATATATATATATATATATATATATATATAATATATATATATATATATATATATATATATATATATATATATATATATATATATATATATATATATATATATATATATATATATATATATATATATATATATATATATATATATATATATATATATATATAATATATATATATATATATATATATATATATATATATATATATATATATATATATATATATATATATATATATATATATATATATATATATATATATATATATATATATATATATATATATATATATATATATATATATATATATATATATATATATATATATATATATATATATATATGTATGGACCGTTTATTTTAAAGGTTATCTGAGTTCTTTTTATTTCAGTTCATTTTTCTATTCTGAGAATATTAATATATTTTTTAGACAATTTTATGAACCAAATTACACATAAATAATTATAATTAATAAACAAAATGTAAGTTTTTTTTTACTACTACTAACTTTACCAACTTTTAAAATAATCGATCCATAAACTTATATCTGTATATAAATGGTCTATATATGATTCATGTGGTCACAGAGGCCTCACATCAACACGACGGTAGTGGGTTCGATCCCCACTCTATGTAATCTAAACTACACCATTGCCTTGCTCTAGTGAGAAGACAAAACGCAGCGTTAAGTTCCGCCACTCATACAACGTCTTACAATTGGACAGAAAGTGGAGAATGGAGTGTCTTAACACTAGGTTTCCTCTGTTTACTCTGCTTTATATGGAACCTCTGTGACACTATTTTTTTACTTTAATTACTTAGTTTTATTATTTTACCGAGGTAGTTAATATCGTAAATATATGAATATAAACTCTCCTCACAATTCGGGCATAACGCTAACATACCAAGATTTCTGGCCTTAAATAATGAAAAACAAAGTAAAAATATGAAAATGTAGTGATACAGTACTTATTAATTATCTTTTTTAATTTTTTTACATTTAGACACTCATAATGTTATGTATCTTAAACATATTTTAAGTCCAAAGCGACATACATACATATTATATATATTGATAAACACATTACCCCTCTCATCGCACAGACGGGTAAAACTCTTTATATACCTAACTTTAGTAACTTAGAGGACCGTCGTGGCGCAGAGGCGTAGCGCAAACGCGACAGTTTATGGGTTCGATTTCCATGAGGGGAAGATGTATTTTTCTATTTCAATGTTTCTACGCTCTGGCAACTATGCAGAGAGCGGCGTTGAACACGCAATCTTTGGAATAAGCAAAAAACTGGGAACGGAGTGTCTTAGCACTAGGTTCCTATGATTCCTCTGCCTACCCTGCCATGTGCGGGATAAAGCGTGAAGACATAAAATGTAATAATAACTAATATCAGTTTTAAATTCCAGCTAATCGAAATGTACAAGATGGAGGAATCTGAGTTCGAGATGGCCAGTAAAACTGAGTTTTTTGCATGAAAGTATCCCGACATAGCTCCTCTGTTGGAGCAAATGACTTGCACAGTGAGTGAGTGAGTGAGTGAACGAACTCAGTGACTTATTTAGTTATGTATTTATATATTCTGACCATATTCGCTTACTTCATGTATTTATATGTGAACAATTTAATATGTTATGTTTTTGTGGTCATATGATGTAGATAGATTTGATATTTGATTTCGAATATTATGTTTTTTTTGGTTTTGTTTTAGTCTAAGATGTTCTTTAATCTAATAATATGTTGATATTTACTTAAATTAAATGAAACTCTTAACCTAAATAAAGTATTTAGATTGAATTCTTTTAATTGTCTATGACCACAGTGATAGAATTTTATATATATATATATATATATATATATATATATATATATATATATATATATATATATATATATATATATATATATATATATATATATATATATATATATATATATATATATATATATATATATATATATATATATATATATATATATATATATATATATATATATATATATATATATATATATATATATATATATATATATATATATATATATATATATATATATATATATATATATATATATATATATATATATATATATATATATATATATATATATATATATATATATAAATAATAAATAGAAAAATAACTGAGGATCAGATAACCGAGTGTTTACTATAATTATAATTCAACAAACCCAAGTTGTTTATGTTTGCGTTAAATATGAAACGTAGTAACGCCACATGGATTTAGAGAAATCATCTCTTAAAACACATTTATTTTATTTAATTTTTTTTTCATAATAACATTCACTTGCCATACAAGTATTATTATTATAATTATAATAATTGTTATACAAATTGATACAACGCATTAAAAACCTTGTAATTGCATACAACCTCTCCACTATTACCTTAAAATTTAATATAAAAAACAATATATAAACAATGTATCGTTACATTGTATAAAAGAGAATAAAGATATTGCGTGTGGAATTGAATATAGACACTTCAACTCATTAATAACCACTAAGCCTTATGTCAGTTAAGATATTTATATATCTTCTAACTATACTATTAAAAATAAAGTTTTCATTAAGTTATATTTTAAATTTAAAAATTTTAAATAGAATAATTTTTAATAATATGTATTTATTAATATTTAATTCACATATTATATACTTAAGTTGTTTTAATATAATTACATTATTATTGTTTAGAGTAAATTCTAAACCTCATAATATTACAAACTGTTAATTTTTATATATATATATATATATATATATATATATATATATATATATATATATATATATATATATATATATATATATATATATATATATATATATATATATATATATATATATATATATATATATATATATATATATATATATATATATATATATATATATATATATATATATATATATATATATATATATATATTGAATAAAAGTGTCAGCAACTTGTATCACTGTTTGTGATATTATTTAAAAAAATTGGATAAACGAACGATTATTAACGAATACTAAAATAAAAAAAAAACGTGATTTAGTCGGCCTTTCAAAATTATAAATAATTGTTAATATATAAAAAATATTATTAATTTAAATTTGTTCTTATTGATAATCACCATTTTGAAATTTTCTTATTAATAGTATTTTAGATTATAATTATATAGTAAAGATTATTAATATATTTTATTGCTATTTAAATTAAGTCTTGTTATGTGTCTTTTAAAAGGATTTATTAGAGAAAGCTTAGTAACTATCAAATTTTAATGCTGGTAGTATTATAAACACACATATATAATAATTTCATATATTAAATACATATGTTTCATTCCAACTTATATATTGTTGGCAGTTTTTCAACACTTTACATTCCTTTTTTATTTTAAACTCAACAGTACGCCATTAATTTAGTAGTGGACCAAAATTATACTTACCTTCTGTCTTCTTCGTATTGTAAATAAATAAAAATATGTTAATATAAGCCAAAGAATATATAGAAGGATATATATATATATATATATATATATATATATATATAATATATATATATATATATATATATATATATATATATATATATATATATATATATATATATATATATATATATATATATATATATATATATATATATATATATATATATTATATATATATATATATATATATATATATATATTATATATATATATATATATATATATATATATATATATAATATATATATATCTATATATATATATATATATATATATATATATATATATAATATATATATATATATATATATATATATATATATTATATATATATATATATATATATATATATATATATATATATATATAATTACAATTAAATTGCAATTTTCGTTAAGACTTCCACAATGTCAATCTTATTGTTATTAAATTAAATTATTAATTTGTATTTAAATGATGGTAATATCATTTTTTAAATTTATTATCTGTGCTTTATTGTTTTGTGTAATTTTATAAAAAAAAAGGAGGGCGACAACAATTTAATGGCACTTAAATGTTAATTGATATCTTTGAGTGTGATGTTTCTTTATTTTAGTTATTATTATTAAATATATTTTTCCTTCATAAAATATTTTAATAAGCACAGATAAAACATTACCACTGTTTAAATGTTTTTTTTTTAATATTTAACAAGAACTTATGAAAAACATATATATAAGTAAATATCAAATTTTCAATGCATGTAAACGTAATAATAAACTATCTTACAGAATTCTAGTCAATTTTATAATAAGATACAGTACATTTGTATATTGTTTCTAAAACAATTTATTCATATTAAAATTATAATAATTTTGTGCATCTCGAGTACTAAATTGTTGAAATAAATTTTAAAATTTTATTAAACATAAAATTATGTATTTAATAGTATAAAACATAGTGAGAGTAACTTTAAGTATTTGAATATATCTTTAGATGTAATTTAAATAGTTATTTAATTGGATATTTAAAAATATATGCAACGGACTGTACTTTGCAGATTTTCATACTAAGAATTATTAGTTATCATCAATTAATGTTATCCAAGAGGTAACAGATTCAAATCCTGACTATACATTTTATAATAGAATTCATCTTTTCTTTTTGATTATTTATTTTCATTTGAATTAAACTGTTTCTCTTAAATTTGCAAAGTACAATCAAAATTGATCTTTTTATAGAATATTTACATGATACTTCTACTATAAAAATTACTTGGTTTAACATAAAAAATAATTAAATTATGAATCTATTTGTATTATTTATTAACGTTAAGAGCACTTTAAAAAACCTCACATCATTGTCCTACAACATAGTGTAAGATTGAAGGAGTAAAGCATATATTCTAAATTTATTATAATTATTAATGTAACATTTTCTGATATACTGAATTATATGTAGATTGAAATAAAATGCTTAAAAATACTTAATATATATATATTAAAAAATTGTTTTCAAGTACTTATTTAAAATAAAAACATTGTGTTTTAAGTCACTTGTACACTTTGGAGACTCCAATCATTGATTTAAATAAAAAATCTCCTTTCAATAGGATTCCAATTACATATAATTCACTATATCATTATTTCATATTGATGAATAATATTTACAGTACTTAAAATAATTTTATTAGTAATAAAACACATGGTAACCCAAAGATTTTATTGATTTTAAAGTACAATTAAAATATTAATTTAAACATAAACTAGTTTTTTATTCAAGGTGTCCTAATAACTATGTGTTCTACATTATTTGACTAGACATAGAACTCACTTGATGCTTCTAATCTTTTTCTTTTCCTTGTACAAACTTTCGTGTTGGACTGAAAAATGTAAATATATAATTATTAAATATAATATGTCATAAATGAACACAGTTTGGCCACCAGTTATTACAGTTGAGAAATTGTTTTTTTTTTAATTTTCCCCAATCTCGCTACAAGATAAAAGTGACAAAGCAATGCCTCAAAATACAGAATAGAGTATCTTAATACATGTTGAGTGTTAAGCTACAAAAAAAACAAAAAGTAACAACTAAGAATAAAGTGTCTTGGAGTAAATTATTTATATTTCACTTCATGCTGTACCCAGCCGCATAGCAGCGGTAGCGGCATTTCTCATAAATTTAAGTCACAAAGAGATGAAAATAGGTTCTATAACCTCTATATGTAAATATTTTCTTAAATAGATAAATAAATAGAATTAATTTTTAAGGGCATTTTTATTGAATTTTCATTTATGAAGTTCCAAATCCTTATATCAAACACCTGACCCCACCTGATACCAATAATTGACCTATGAATGTCAATACAAAAATTATATATCATGTGAAACAGCCTAATAATATTAGTATGAAGGTACTATATAAGGATATAAATATTATAGAAAATTATTAAATTATTCATGATAATGAATTAAGCTATATGTATATAGTTTCAAAATTTTGTTAAGGAGCTAATTGTGGGTTTGATTGGAAATTTAACTTTATAAAACAAAAAATATAGTATATATATTTTTGTATATCTATATACGAATTTTGTTAATGTATATTTAACTAATTTAAAACAAAATTAAATTAAACTCACTAAATGGATCAAAGCGAATTAGTTCCAATTTATCAGCCAAACGTTCTCGTATCGCGTTAAATCTATGTCCTGAAACCATACTTTCCATCATTACCATGATGTATCTGAAATAAAATATACTACAATAAATAAAAACATTTTTAGCCTTAAAGTACAAAGTTACAATTATTTAAAAAAAACACTGACTTGCTTTTAGCTTTTTTAAATTAGCCAGTAACATATTAGTGTTTTTATCCTATTCTTTTAAAAGAATATTCATTTATATAACTTCGAAAAACAACAAACTTGGCATTGGGCAGCCGAATGCGAAAAAATATCAACAAAACGATAAAAAATAAGATGTTTTCAGCTTCACCGATACTCACAATATTTCAAGAAGGGTTCCCCGTAGAACTTCATACGGATGCCAGTGCTACAGGCTTAGGAGCAATACTTATGCAAGTAAAAGAAGATCGGCGACATGTGGTAGCCTACATGAGTATGAGGACGACTGAACCAGAAAGCCACTACCATTCGTATGAATTGGAAGCTCTTGCAATCGTACGAGCCGTTAAACATTTTAGGCACTACTTGTATGGACGTAAATTTACTGTGGTCACGGATTGTAATGCTATCAAAGCGTCGATGACAAAACATGAGCTGCTGCCGAGGATACATAGATGGTGTTCATATTTACAAAACTTTGAGTTCGATATCGAATACAGACAAGGGACTCGTATGAAACATGCAGATTTTTTTAGTCGTAATCCAATAATGTGTGTCAGTCTTGCTAGTACAACGGATTCATGGCTCAAAATTGAACAAAGAAGAGATAAAGACTTATCTGCAATTATAACTAAGCTGGAGCAGGGGGAAGACTACCATGAATATCGATTAAAAGATAACATTTTATATAAAAAAGCACCTGACCCAATACCGTGTCATATTACATGGAAGAAAGTTGTTCCCAGCTCATACCAGTGGAGCATAATAAATGCTTTTCATTCTGCCTTAAAACATTTTGGATGGGAGAAAACTTTAGACAAAATTAAAGAGGAGTACTGGTTTCCAGATATGTCGACATTAGTGAGGCAATTTGTTAATAACTGCATCATTTGTAAGACAAGTAAAGGTCCATCTGGGCAAAGCAATGTCAACTATATCCTATAAAGAAGGAACCTGTACCTTTTCACACGATACATATTGATATGACTGGAAAACTCTCTGTTTACAAAGGAAAATGTGAATATGTAGTAGTTATTATAGACGGCTATACAAAATTTACCTTATTAAGCTATGTTACAGATAAACCTCCACTTCCATGCTGCAACCACTTAAAAAGGTAGTGTCTCTTTTTGGAGCGCCAAAACAGATAATAAGCGATCAAGATACAGCTTTTAAGGCTGAATTCGGTGAATTTTGTAAACAGCATGGCATTCATCAGCATTTTATTGCACCTGGTGTAAGTAGGGCCAATGGACAAGTCGAACGTGTAATGGCGATTATTAAAAATGGACTAACAATTATTCGTAACTATGAAAAGAAAAACTGGAAAAAAGGACTAGACGCTCTACAATTAGCAATAAATTGTACAAAAAATAAGACTACAAATGTCAGTCCTCTAAAAGCATTAACAGGTAGACAATGTGCGGTTCCATTGGAACTTATTTCACTGGTTAACGACTCTGATTATATTATAGATAAAGACAAACTAAGCGAGTATATTCAAAAAAGAATGCTCGATAAAGGTCTAATTGACAAGCAAAGATTCGATAAGGGTAAAGCTCAAGTTCGAAGATTTCATAAGGGTGAAATCGTTCTTTTTAAAGTTAATCCTAGAATACAAACTAGTCTTGATCTCAAATACCCCGATGCATACGAAATATGGAAGTGTTTGCCAAATGACCGTTATTTAATAAAAAAAGTTGTTGGTCAGGGTAGACCAAAGAAAGCCGCTCATGATCAGTTGCGCTTAGCACCTAATTCTTCCCATATAGCCGTGTCGGCGGAGAAAAATAGTAATGGAATTTAGTAAAATACGGTGAGTTTCCAAAGTATTTTGGTATGTTTGAGCGAGTGCGATGTGTGTGTGTGTACCAAAGGTGTGCAGCGAGGGCTAGCACCCTTTGTAATGTGTGTTCCGCTAGAGGTGTGCAGCAGTGGCTAGCACCCTCTGAGTGGTTTGTGTGTACAAAAGGTGTGCAGCGAGGGCTAGCACCCTATGTATTTAGTGTGTCCCACTAGAGGTGTGCAGCAGTGGCTAGCACCCTCTAAGTGGTGTATGTGTTTTGTGTGTGTCTCACTAGAGGTGTGCAGCAGTGGCTGGCACCCTCTGAGTGGTTTGTGTGTGCAAAAGGTGTGCAGCGAGGGCTAGCACCCTATGTATTTTGTGTGTACCGCTAGAGGTGTGCAGCAGTGGCTAGCACCCTCTAAGTGTTGTATGTGTTTTGTGTGTGTCTCACTAGAGGTGTGCAGCAGTGGCTGGCACCCTCTGTGTGATGTGTGCCCCATTACAGGTATAGAACGATGGCTGACATTCTTTGTGTTTTCATGAGCCTCCTACCAGAGGTGTGCAGCGATGGCTAGCACCCTCTCAGTGGAGTGAAATAACAATTTTTACGATATGGTCCAAGACATTAATGAGCAAATTGACGGAACCGTCTGAATAAATCTAATTCTGTCTGAATACAAAGGTATGTGCAGTATATAATGATATTTTGAGTATTTTCAGGGCATGTCGAGCACGACCTGCTGCAGAATGGCCGTGTCGGCGTGAGCAATCAAAATCGTTAGTGTCACAGTGTCGTCATTTATGAAACAGTAGCATAGCCGGAAATGAATGAATATGGACTCTATTCATTCAGAATCAAATGCGCATCATGACCGGAAACTAATGAATGTGGAGTTTTACAGGCGCCCCTCCAAATAAGCTTTATAAAAAGGCCAAACGGACGACTAGGCGGCATTGTGGTGGCGACCAGCGTGTTGTCAAAGTGGTTGTTATAGTGCTTGTGAGATCAGTGATAGTGAAATAAGTGCTTCGTAAAGTAATTGATAAGTGAGAGTAATTATCAATAGTGATTGCTTAGAATTACCTTGTGCAGCGAAATTATTTGAAAGTGTGTGATCTGTGTGAATATAATACATAAATAGCAACTGTGTTTTATTGATATCATGAGTGAGGAGCGTAATGGTACGCGTGATGGCGATGTGGATAGACCCGCTTCACCCATCCTATCTACCCCGAGTTCAAACTCCGACATATATATATATATATATATATATATATATAATATATATATATATATATATATATATATATATATATTGAATAAAAGTGTCAGCAACTTGTATCACTGTTTGTGATATTATTTTAAAAAATTGAATAAACGAACGATTATTAACGAATACTAAAATAAAAAAAAATAACGTGATTTATTCGGCCTTTCAAAATTATAAATAATTGTTAATATATAAAAAATATTATTAATTTAAATTTGTTCTTATTGATAATCACCATTTTGAAATTTTCTTATTAATAGTATTTTAGATTATAATTATATAGTAAAGATTATTAATATATTTTATTGCTATTTAAATTAATATATGTCTTGTTATGTGTCTTTTAAAGGGATTTATTACAGAAAGCTTAGTAACTATCAAATTTTAATGCTGGTAGTATTATAAACACACATATATAATAATTTCATATATTAAATACATATGTTTCATTCCAACTTATATATTGTTGGCAGTTTTTCAACACTTTACATTCCTTTTTTATTTTAAACTCCACAGTACGCCATTAATTTAGTAGTGGACCAAAATTATACTTACCTTCTGTCTTCTTTCGTATTGTAAATAAATAAAAATATGTTAATATAAGCCAAAGAATATATAGAAGGATATATATATATATATATATATATATATATATATATATATATATATATATATATATATATATATATATATATATATATATATATATATATATATATATATATATATATATATATATATATATATATATATATATATATATATATATATATATATATATATATATATATATATATATATATATATATATATATATATATATATAAATAAATTGTAATTTTCATTAAGACTTCAACAATGTCAATCTTATTGTTATAAAATTAAATTATTCATTTGTATTTAAATGTTGGTAATATCATTTTTTAAATTTATTATCTGTGCTTTATTGTTTTTGTGTAATTTTATAAAAAGGAGGGCGACAACAATTTAATGGCACTTAAATGTTAATTGATATCTTTGAGTGTGATGTTTCTTTATTTTAGTTTACAATATTAAATATATTTTTCCTTCATAAAATATTTTAATAAGCACAGATAAAACATTACCACTGTTTAAATGTTTTTTTTTTTAATATTTAACAAAAAATTATGAAAACTATATGTATAAGTAAATATCAAATTTTCAATGCATGTAAACGTAATAATATACTATCTTACAGAATTCTAGTCAATTTTATAATAAGATACAGTACATTTGTATATTGTTTGTAAAACAATTTATTCATATTAAAATTATAATAATTTTGTGCATCTCGAGTACTAAATTGTTGAATTAAATTTTAAATTTTATTAAACATAAAATGATATATTTAATAGTATAAAAAATAGTGAGAGTAACTTTAAGCATTTGAATATATCTTTAGATGTAATTTAAATAGTTATTTAATTGAATATTTAAAAATATATGCAACGGACTGTACTTTGCAGATTTTCATACTAAGAATTATTACTTATCATCAATTAATGTTATCCAAGAGGTAACAGATTCAAATCCTGACTATACATTTTATAATAGAATTAATCTTTTCTTTTTAATTACTTATTTTCATTTGAATTAAATGGTTTCTCTTAAATTTGCAAAGTACAATCAAAATTGATCTTTTTATAGAATATTTACATGATACTTCTACTATAAATATTACTTGATTTAACATAAAAAATAATTAAATTATGAATCTATTTGTATTATTTTTTAACGTTAAGAGCACTTTAAAAAACCTCACGTCATTGTCCTACAACATAGTGTAAGATTGAAGGAGTAAAGCATATATTCTAAATTTATTATAATTATTAATGTAACATTTTCTGATATATTGAATTATATGTAGATTGAAATAAAATGCTTAAAAATACTTAGTATATATATTAAAAAAATTGTTTTCAAGTACTTATTTAAAATAAAAACATTGTGTTTTAAGTCACTTGTACACTTTGGAAACTCCAATCATTGACTTAAATATAAAATCTCCTCCTTTCAATAGGATTCCAATTACATATAATTCACTATATCATTATTTCATATTGATGAATAATATTTACAGTATGTACTTAAAATAATTTTATTAGTAATAAAACACATTGTAACCCAAAGATTTTATTGATTTTAAAGTACAATTAAAATATTATTTAAAACATAAACTAGTTTTTTATTCAAGGTGTCCTAATAACTATGTGTTCTACATTATTTGACTAGACATAGAATTCACTTGATGCTTCTAATCTTTTTCTTTTCCTTGTACAAACTTTCGTGTTGGACTGAAAAATGTATACATAATTAAATATATATATATATATATATATATATATATATATATATATATATATATATATATATATATATATATATATATATAATATGTCATATATGAACACAGTTTGGCCACCAGTTATTACAGTTGAGAAATTGTTTTTTTTTTTTTCATTTTCCCCAATCTCGCTACAAGATAAAAGTGACAAAGCAATGCCTCAAAATACAGAATAGAGTATCTTAATACATGTTGAGTGTCAAGCTGCAAAAAAAACAAAAAGTAATAACTAAGAATAAAGTGTCTTGGAGTAAATTATTTATATTTCACTTCATGCTGTACCCAGCGGCATAGCAGCGGCAGCGGCATTTCTCATAAATTTAAGTCACAAAGAGATGAAAATAGGTTATAGATGTAAATATTTTCTTAAATAGATAAATAAATAGAATTAATTTTTAAGGGCATTTTTATTGAATTTTCATTTCCAAAGTTTCAAATCCTTATATCAAACACCTGACCCCACTATATACCAAAAATTGACCTATGAATGTCAATACAAAAATTATATGTCATGTGAAACAGCCTATTAATATTAGTATAATTATTAATAGTAGTACTATATAGGGATATAAATATTATAGAAAATTATTAAATTATTCATAATGAATTAAGCTATATGTATATAGTTTCAAAATTTTGTTAAGGAGCTAATTGTGGGTTTGATTGGAGATTTAACTTTATAAAACAAAAAATATAGTATATATATTTTTGTATATCTATATACGAATTTTGTTAATGTATATTTAACTAATTTAAAACAAAATTAAATTAAACTCACTAAATGGATCAAAGCGAATTAGTTCCAATTTATCAGCCAAACGTTCTCGTATCGCGTTAAATCTATGTCCTGAAACCATACTTTCCATCATTACCATGATGTATCTGAAACAAAATATACTACAATAAATAAAAACATTTTTAGCCTAAAGTATAAAGTTAAAATTATTTAAAAAAACACTGACTTGCTTTTAGCTTTTTTAAATAGCACATTTGTTAGAAACATAATTAGTGTAGTAATTTATCCTATTAGGCTCTTTAAATAGTTATATATTCAATTTGTATCAGTACTTCGTATAACCTATAAACAAATCGCAACTTGGCATTTGACAGCTGATCATAGTCTGAAAGAAAATATCAAAACAACACAGATAAATAATGGGAAGACTAGAATTTTCTCAATTAAATTACATTTTATATTATTTTTTTACATATAAGGAATGTTAAATGAAAAAATATTTTTTTATAATTTATTTTTGTTCAAAAAACGTAGATAAATTCTTCTGAAAATCAATTAGCAAATTGATACAGATAATAAAATTTCAATCCCATCGACTAATCTGAATTATGCCACGTAAAAGAAAAATTATTATTTTGACAATAATCATACGGCACGTGTGTATTAGAACGTTTTACGTACGTAAGAACAGTTAAACATATAATAGCAGAGTATTTTATTGTAAATGTCTAAACATATTAACTTAATAAAGTTTAGAACGAAGCGCATTGTTCTGGTAACATTCCAAAAACAAACTCGTTCATGTGTCGTGTGATGATGAACTTGTGAACCGGCGTTGCTGTTGGCGTTTTCGTACGATTTGGGTTTTTTTGTGTTCGTTCTTTGTTCGTTTTCATGTCGCAAATGAAATAGCCAACCCCTATAAGTGTGAGTTTTGTTAGTATTTTGTTTTTAGTAGTGTAGTTCGTACAAAAAAGAACAATGTTAAACAGCGACATGAATATGGAGAATGGCGGCGGCGACGCCAACTCCAATGTGTCACCGACCAAACTCATGGTCAACTATATCCCCGAGTTGATGACGCGCGACATGATGTACGCGCTATTCTCCGCCATGGGGAAGATAGAGAGCTGCAAGCTGATCGCCAACAGAGGATACGGCTTCGTGGAGTACGAGAAGCACGAGGACGCGGAGAAGGCGCGCGCCGCCTTCAACGGCCTGCTCATGCAGGGCAAGACGCTCAAAGTGTCGTTCGCGCTGCTCAACCCCGAGAACAAGGTCAGCCACAAACCCGACACCGAGTCGAACCTGTACATAAGCAACCTGCCGCCGGACATGACCCTCGAGAGGCTGAACGCGCTGTTCGGCCAGTTCGGCAACATCACCAACAGTCGCGTGTCGCAGGGCATCGGCTTCGTGTGCTACGAGACGCGGCAGCAAGCCGAGGACGCCATCACGCACATGAACGGACAGTCGCCTATCGCGGGCGCCGGGGCCATCGTGGTGAAGTTCGCGAACAAGCCCAGCGCCAACAAGAACGCGCCGAGGCCGCGCGGGGCGGCGGGCGCTGGCGCGGCGGCGGGGGCGGGCGGCGGAGCGGCTGCGGCGTACAACGGCGCAGGCGCCGCGGCGGCGTACAACGGCGTGGGCGCGGCCGCGGCGTATAACGGCGTGGGCGCAGCGTTCGGCGCGCGCGCCGCCGCCGCCGTGTTCGGCGCGCAGGCGTCGCCGCCGCCGCTGCTGCCGTCGCCGGGCAAGGCGCTGCCGTTCATCAACAAGGGGCAGCAGCGCTACAACCCCATGGCGGCGTCCGGCCACGCGCCGCTGCCGCTGCTGGGCGCGCCCGCCAGCCCCGTGCCGCTGCTCGCCGCCGCCGCGCCGCACCA
Source organism: Dione vanillae (assembly GCA_037178615.1). NCBI lineage: Eukaryota > Metazoa > Arthropoda > Insecta > Lepidoptera > Nymphalidae > Dione > Dione vanillae. The sequence continues at coordinate 66,853 of JAZFAU010000080.1, forward strand.
GACCACGGTGTACGTGTACAACGTCGGCGAGGACGCGGACGAGCTGGCGCTGTGGCAGCTGTTTGGGCCCTACGGCGCCATCGACTCCATCAAGGTGATCAAAGACCCCGAGACCAAGAAAAACAAGGGCTTCGCGTTCGTGAATATGCGCGAGTACGACGAGGCCGCCATGGCTATCCAGGCGCTCAACGGCTACGCGCTCAACGGTCAGGTTCTGTCAGTTAGCTTTAAGACGCAGAAGAGAAGTAACTAGGCCGGGGCCCGCGCGGCCGACGCCTCGACCTTTCATTCCAATCTCAGAATATTTTTGTAGCGATGACGATCCTCTTTGTGCATTTCGAATTAGTCGCATAAGTATTTTTGTAAGATTTATTATAGTTTTGTACCGGCGAGAGCGCGACATGACGCCCGTGTGTTGAGTTGCTTGACAGTATCCTATATGTGTACTTTTTATCATATGATATAGTATTATATTATGGAAGTCGTATGTATATGTTCCCGGGGCCCGGGGCCCGCCTCCAGTCCCCCCGCGCCCCTCACCCTCAGGTATTTTTATTTTGTGTAAAACAACATTGTATGTTTTTTATCTTTAATAAATTTCATGTTTAAATAGAGTGTATTTATATTTGTCTATTTCGTTCTCTATATACGACGTCCCCGCCCTATCCTATTTACTTGTACTTATATACATATATACCATAACCTAAGTAATATAGTATACGTAATTCATAATTATTTGTGGCAGTAGCTCTAACTTGTAATATGTTTATGTGTATGTACCGTGCACGTCGCCAGGCTGCATGTCCGCACACTGGACCGAAATATCTTTTTATCTGTTTATATTACTCAGTTTTATGGCCTAGTATTGTTTGCTTGCTATTATATATCTATATATATATTCTATATATCGCTTGGGGAACTACGTATGCGTTAGCGTCGCCTCGAGTCCGTAATGTTTCGCATAGAGCCTTTGTAAGGCTTCGAAGTGGCCGTGGAGTGTTGGGAGTGCAGAGGACAGTATGACGCGTTATCAGTACATGGGACGGGAAGCGATAAGATAAACAATACAAGTAGTGGTCCAATACGGTAATCTACATATAAGCAATATCGCCGCCGCCGCCATTACGTTGGCTATCTATCAGTACGTTGACTTCGTATAGGTGAGTTGTATTGCATTCATAATTGCGTTTTTTTTACGTGTTTATGTTTATCTGCTTTTGTGTTAGGTAGCGGGAGAACGTAGTTTTAAGGAGAATTTTCAGTGTTTCGATAGCGTAACCTAACGCCGCGCTATGTCTAAAGAAACGTAAATTGTACGTATTACTTTATATTACCAAACATTTCCACCAATTGAGAATTGAACCCAAAGCCTTTGCATCACAGTAGTATAGAAAACTGCACCACGATCCATTCTACAAGTGCATTTTATATCCAATGCATACAGTTCATTTAACTTTGCTATTTTTATAGGAGGTCGCGCGTGAAGTTTTGCAAATCAAACGTCGTTTGTACACTGATAATATTTACGTTGCCAAGCAATAATGTTGTACATGTGTATACATTTTAGTTTTTGTTTACTAATTGGTACACTGTTTTTCACTTTCCGCCTTTTTTAAACGACTGGTAGACCAGGAGACCAGGAGTATCGAGTACACAACCTTCGTCGTTTCAGGCATATCGAACAGTACAAAACCGTACCTTAATCGCACGCTGGCTAACGCCAATGACAAAAACACTAAAAACAAATATGTAATATTAATAATTACATATAACTCTATATATAGTCTTAAATATGTATTTATTTTCAATCGGGCGCCTCTACCGCCCAAGACCCCTCTTAAGCAGTCACGTTAGTGCCCTTCTCAGGGACAGAGTACCCTCTTTCCTCCCCAACTGGTATCGTTGTCAAGGCCAGAAAGCTAACATTAACCTTACAACCAAAGAGAAAACGTATTTTTAAATATTTTGTATAAATTATCATAACTTTTTTAAGCATTTCTTAAGTTAACGCAAATTGAGCTTGCGTGTATGCCAATCGAGATATAAATAATACACAATATATATATATATATATATATATATATATATATATATATATATATATATATATATATATATATATATATATATATATATATATATATATATATATATATATATATATATATATATATATCAAACAGTTACCGTATTATTACTTCGTACCGTCAGTGCAGACGCTACAGAGCTTCGCTATTGATTTAACTTTGTCACTTCCAATTGAATTTCATCTGTCCTTTTCAAGGGCAGTCTATAAATATTTCGTCTGGCTCTCGTACGAGACGTCGACCTTTGCGTTTGTGTTAGCCTGTTAGACGCTCCGGTCTGCGCATCCTAGAGGTAATATCTTTATACTAATGCTTTATGAGTGTAGGTTCATAACTTAAGTAATTCAAGGCAAAATCGATTATGAATGTTTTAAACCATCGCGGTTATTGCACCTTCGGTTCTTGTGTGGTGTAATTTCTTTTATAACGGTCTCGTTAGGTAAAATAGATGTTTACCTAGTTTTTATTATTATTATTAGCGTAACTTAACGCCGTGGGTGTGCATTTAAGAAATAACTTTTTTTAAGCAAACTGTTTTAAATATTCTAAGAGATTTTTATTCTCCTCGTGATTTTTGCAAAATCCAATTTTATGTTGCTTTTACAAATAATTTGTATAGCAATCAAACGCCCGTGTCCCACAGTCCAGAGCATACAGACAATTCGAAGGCTTTGCCAACGACCTTGAGACGTATTTATTGGGATTCATTTCAATATAACCTTATCGAAATATATATTTTCTCACTATATTTTTAGTATGACTAGCTATATGTCTATGAGTTTGGTCCTGTGTACCTATTTTTAGGTTTTATGTGCACATTTCGCTTTAGATTTAGCACTGCCTTGGTGGACGCTACCTACAATCCAAATTGTTTCAAAAACTTATATTTTCTATGTCTTTTAATAGATATAATAATATCGTATTCATAATAATATATAGATTTATTTAATTATTATATGTATGTAATATTCGTTTAAATATAGTATAAATATATATGTATGTAAACTTATATGTAATAAATGTAATTTTTGTATTTTTTTATCATATTGTGTGAATGACCAATGACTGACTTTTTTCTGAAATTAAAATCGATTAAATTACTTTCTTATTTTGTATGGAGAGAGCCAAGATTTTTTTAATTTAGCCATCTCAAGATATTGTACAGTTAACCGGCGTCTGTGTGAATTATTAATTCGCATTTTTATTATGTGTTGTAGGCGAAAGTTGCGGATTTCGTTTTAGTAACGTCTTACAACTGATGAATCCAGTGGAGATTTGAATTAGGTACAAAAAGCAATTATTTTCTTAGAAATCTATAGTAATATTTTTTTGTTTATCCAAGAGACTTGACGTACAAAGAGGTTAGGTTTTATGACGAATATATATGTGAAGTTAAAACGATAAAATTTACTTCAAACGGGATTTAAACTCGCGATTCAGTTCTAATAATATTTCAAATGTACCATAACTATGATGATGGTTGTCTGATAAAAATGTTGAAGTATTAAGTATATATATATATATATATATAACAATATTGTTTCTGAATCAATTTTAAGCCATAGTCGATTGAAAAAAACACTTCTATCCCATCTGTAATCCCATATGCTTCCGCGTTCGGTTGGGTAAAGCCTGCGCTCTATCTTTAATACCTTAACATGTTATAGGTTAGCCTTATAAAAAAATTTGTCCTTCCGTTAATTAATGACGAATTACGAGAATTAGTGTTCTCCAATGAGAGTGTACGGTGAAATTATTATTATTTTGAAACGTACTTTGCCTTCAACCTGTTGTCATAGTTAATTTGTGTTTTTAGAATTTGTCATTTAAAAAGCTCGTATTTTCTCTACTTGATAACGTGCGAAGCCGCAATCTATATACGTATGTAATATACATACATTATAAGTACTAATATTTTATTAGAACTACTTGTTTTTTAAGTAAATTCTTCTGGCTTCATTACTTAAACGCGTATAGTTTTGTTAGGTATTTTTATCGCAGCAAGGTTTATATATATATATATATATATATATATATATATATATAATATATATATATATATATATATATATATATATATATATATATATATATATATATATATATATATATATATATATATATATATATATATATATATATATATATATATATATATATATATATATATATATATATATATATATATATATATATATATATATATATATATATATATATATATATATATATATATATATATATATATATATATATATATATATATATATATATAATTAGTATCTATATCAGTGCTTCATGCTGATATCTTTTTTTACACAGAAATTAAATTATGATATTAGAAATTATGCGCAATTAGAGTCGTATATTTCAACTTTATATATACTAATCGTAATCAAGCATTTTTGGGTTCCGTAGCCCTTAATGATATGTTATCAAGAAGCCTTGAATTATGTTGAGTTCTACATATACAAAATATATATGTATATATGTTTGTAAAGTCGTATGGAACGTGTCGCGTGTTTGGACTACATTCTAATCATTTTAAGTAAAATACACTGGAAAGCTTTATTTTAGAAGTCGTACGTTTATATGATATAGTAGTAACGTAGCAGTAATTTGCTTTAGGGTTGGAGTGGGTTCAATTCCCAAGTTGCTCCTAAATTCTTATTGAATTTAGTATAATATCGTTTTTCAATGGAAATATTTATGAATAACTTCATATTTGTAAAACTTAAATAAAAAATTATCTTTAACTGTGGTTAGACAAAGTTGAGTTGAAAACGGAGTGTCTTAGCACTAAACTTCTTACTCTACAAAAAGTTTTTAAGTTTTTTAATTGTATTATTTTTTTAACCTTCAACATATTAAGTCGTTATATACTCACACATATATGTTATTTAAAAATGAATCGTTTAAACGAGCCTTGGTATAGGTATATGACCTTAGGTACACAACGTAGCCCTTCGTAAATGTCCTTGAAAGTCCCTCCGCCCTATAATAGACCTCTAGAAGAGAATTTAACCCCGAATGACCCTACTTTATAAAATACCTTTTTGTACTGTTTCCATATTATATTGATATATAGCATGAAAGTTGGCAAAATGACTGGAATTATTTTATATTAATACTTATTATGAATGTTTTTATGATATATATATATATATATATATATATATATATATATATATATATATATATATATATATATATATATATATATATATATATATATATATATATATATATATATATATATATATATACAAATAGATATAACATATATGTATAGCTATATAGTATCCTGGCTTTGAATCCGCGACGAGCGTACAAATAGCACATGCCAAGCGTTTTCCACTCGGTAAGGACATTTAATTACATTTAGCGAGAAGTAAATAAGTGTTTAAAGAATTGCGTCTATAGCAGAGTGCGGCCGTTCACCGTTTTATCAGGTTTTCCAGCGCGATAATTATTACGTACCGTACATAATACGTGGGTTCTGTAGGCATTTATATTTGATTATTGTATATATTGGCCAACGGCGGCGTTTAACACTGCGACCTGTCCACCCACTGTTACTACGATATCGAAATTGAAGTGAATTATTGAATGTAATTTCAATAGATATAATAATTAAATACAGATATACATGTGTGTTTATATATATATATATATATATATATATATATATATATATATATATATATATATATATATATATATATATATATATATATATATATATATATATATATATATATATATATATATATATATATATATATATATATATATATATATATATATATATATATATATATATATATATATATATATATATATATATATATATGTCTTGATATATCAATCAGTAGTTAGCTCGGTGATAACGGCCTGACAGAGCTACGCGCGTTCAACGTATTCGCTTTACTGAAAATTTGTAACGTCAACATTTATTATAAATATCTCGTTTCCATAGAAAAGTATGAGTCGAAATGTATTTTTGATTAAGTTGACATTGACTAGAGGTGGTTGCGGGTTCGATTCCGGTATGGGAATATTATGTCGCATTGTAAGAATATTGCTGTTTTATAGTTAATTTTACAGTATAGTTATTGCATTAGTTAACTAACTAAAAACATAGGTGGCTTATTAAGAGCGCTTGGACGATACCAAGAGGTACGGGTTCGATTTCTATATGTTTTTAAAAAATACTTTTTTTAAACACTTTATTCAACACTGTCGACCTCCTGTGTGTACAGTGGCAGGTGTTCGACCACCTGCCGTCGACTACCTCGTGACGTCACCATATCGCATCCCGTGTTGAAACCTTTGTTATTATATCAAATAAGCTGGTTTATGTGGCTTTTTAGGTAGTTTTTATTTGTATTCCTCTTTAAATAAGACAAAAAGTTTGAAAATTATACGCGACGGTCGTAGGTTCGATTCTCACTCGGAGAAATGAATTTTTTCTTGTGGGCAAAGCGCGGCGTTGAGCTCCGCCAGATATGATATAAAATTGAATCTAAAGTTATTTTTACCTAATTCTTTGTCGATCTTGCAGGATTGCGTGAAGTTATTAAGCGGAACTAGTATTACATATATATTTACTTGCTTGCACAAACGGGATTAGAACCTACAACTAACGTCTTAAATTAAACAAGTGAATATATTTTAAGTAACAAAATATGTATATAACAATATTTGGTCAACGATTACATTTTTCATAATAAAACGATATTAATCCCAAGGTTGTTTCGAGTTACACTTGGAAATAATGAAAATTGTTATTTTATCGCCGCTTTTTGCGAGTGCTCCGAACTAATTAACATACACAAATTCAAACGGGTTTTGCTAGCTGCCGAGATAGCGACGCGTCTGACGTGGAGGGTATTCCAAAGATAATAACCGTTTGTCAAAAGTTTTTTGGGGTAAAAAGTTTTTTTTGCGATTTGCGGGTATTTAGGGAAGTTTATTGAAATTCGGTTATGACATAAATGTTGGTAATGTATAGAAATTCGATTAACCGAACTAATTATTGACTAATTAAGTAGAAACGGATATACGGATAATCGATGTCACTACCACAAATGAGATAAAGATGTTTCGAAAAGTAATGCCTTGTATTGTATATGTACCGAATTTATCCGGATAATCGTGTTAACGAGTTGAATGTGAATCTAGAACCATCAATTAGGTGCTTGTAAATTGTACTACGATGGCGTCCAAATGAGGAACTGTACTTTACTTTACTTTAAATACAACTAAAAACTTTAAAATGTAAATTAAAACAATATTATGTTAAAATGGTTTAGACTGCCAAGACCATCCAAAACAAAAAATAATTCAAACTTAATTTTGTACATCCAAAGTTAACGCGATATTAGGTTGATTGGTTGATAGGTTGGCTTTGTATTAGTAGTATGTTGTATTCCTTTATAACGTTTCTCCTTTCTAACAGAACTTTGTCGAAATTTCAGTAATTTTAAGATACTGCCAATTAAATATTAATAATAATTTTATATATACATTATTTATTATGAAATCGAACCTATATACTACTTAACATACTTGAAATATATGAGGAAAAAGGCTGAATTTAGCTTTTATTCTCAATTAAAAGCTTATTTGTCGTAGAAATAAAGCTTTGAAGAAGTGATTTTTAAGTTAATAACTTTCTATTATGAAATAAAATCTTATTTTTTGTATAAATGAGAAAACTTATTAATTAGAAGTACTTAATTCACTCAGAGATGATAATTAGTGTTTAGCTGGCATTAAATATCGATTTATCTAAATGACAATTTGTCTTGACCGTAACTTCTGATTACGTTTTACTTTTTTTTTACTTAAAGAGGTTGAAGTCAAGGTCGTTTGAAGGTCAAATTAGATTTTTTAATATATTTCAAACAATTTTTGTTTATTTTGTAATTAGTATTTAAGATTTTTAAGGCTCTCTCGCTTAGAGAATAGTGGAGAACGGAGTGTTTCTCCACAGCGAATACACTCACGGTGAAAAATGGTACATGCTAACATTGTTATGTTTATTTTTATACATTATACGTACATACAGCGGGTGTACTGACTCACGCATTGTATTCTAGGCGAATTATGGGTGCTTCATACACAACAATGAAGTGGCAATCAAAATATTAAATATATGTAAATTATTTGAAAAATCAGATTAACAATTTACTTATAGACTTGCAGACGTTATTAAAAATATTAAGAAATCTAATTTAACACACACACACACACATATATATATATATATATATATATATATATATATATATATATATATATATATATATATATATATATATATATATATATATATATTGTAATAGAATAATTCATAATATAATTGTTTCGAGTCACTGTAGAGAAGCCTCTCAAATACATAACATATTAGTTGTATATTTAATCCTCCAATATGTTTCGCTAAGCTTACTTAATTTTATTTATGTTGATTTAATTTTGATATAAATTATAATAATTTAACGGTATTTCGACGTGCTTGGTTTTTAGGGTTATTGCTATTTTAACTTCGCGCTATTTTTTTTTGTATATCACCTACCTACTACCTAATATCTGGGTAATACCAACTACCTTATACCTGGTGGAAGTGTTGTAATATTAAGTAGTACCAACTACCTACACATTCCACTGAAAACGTAGAAACTGCATGTAATTGGCGTAACTTAACACTGCACTTTGGTCTTTATTTAAGAAGTTTCGGTGAGAAGATTCGGTAAAAAGGGGTCCATAATTTTTATATCTCCTAAGTAAGATTTGAAGCCCCTACTATCGAATTTCTCAGGAACATATCAATGTAATGATTCCATATATTTTGTATATAATTATAATTGTCATTGTCAGATATATTTTTTGATGACGTTCATTGCATAATAGAGAAGCTCCTGAGTACTAAATCTTCGTTAGATCATTTTTAAACACTGCTATATAATAATATGTCCCAAAAATGTGAAGCTAAAAAACATATATATGTATATATGTACATATTTATATATTTAAATAAAAATTCCACAGTAAAAGGATTGCTTGTGTACACTTGATATGTTATCTTAATTATATTTACTCGGACATTACTTTGTCCTTACTGACTTATTATTGAGACCACATTAAATCGTCTCTAAGTCACACTTAGATATGTCGATTTATACTTAACTGACATTAATATGTTGTATGTAATATAACACAATTAATTGTTGTTTCTGAGTGTGAGTATTAAAGTTAATTTGACCATTTTCAAAGATTGAATGAATATTCTGTGTATACTATAAAATGTATTATTACACGTATTAGCGTCACTAGTTCTGGTGAAAGATAAACAAGGTATGAGAAATTGCGTTGGATTGGGAAGATATATCGCGCGGTCAACGTTTTGTTGGCGCCGAGCCATCTCCACGGTATCTATGTGTATAGGTATCTATGTATATATGTATGTGAGTATGTATATGATGTAAGTATCGTCAGCAGGGCTTTAAGAAACACTCGTCAATTGGTTTAAATAAACTAAAGGGTATAGAGGCGCAGCGGGAGCGTATCTGACTAAATACGTTGGATCTGGGTTCAATTTTGCTCGAGAAAATGAAATATTTGTAAACTACGTTCTCTTGCTGAATGCATAAATAAGAATGGTTTATATGACTATATACATATATAAGTATGCAAATTATCTCTTTAGATTATAAGAAACGATATGAAACATAGATCGTCCAAATAATATAAATTTGAAGGATTTTTAAAGCTTTTACGGCGATCTAAGTCTGACTTTATAAGACAACTGATGCATTTAAAAACGCATTCCACCTAGTCATATAGACTCCACGCTTCTATAGAAGTGTAATAGATTAAGTTATACACAAAAAATAATTTAATTATTGTGATATGTCTGGGGAACTCCAGTGATAGATTTAAGATGTGGTTTTAAACCATTGCATTGTCCAACTTGACACGTTGAAAACATTTATTTTAATGTTAAAAGGCCAAAAAAAAGGGTGAAAAGCTCGTAGTAATCCATCCCCAACGTGTTAAAGTTATAAGCAATGTATCTAAAAAGCTTCTCGAGATTTAGACCTTTGCCTTCAAACAGTTGGGCGAAGAAAGAAAGTTCTCAAATTATGTGATAATGTTTCGATCAGCTTTTGTGTTTGGAAAGAATGGATTTTTTTGTAAATTTACATTGTAAATACGATAGTGGCGTTAAGAAGACGTTTTTGATCGATTTATCTATGTATGTATTTATTTGCACTATATTGTACTTTAGATACCCGAGAATGAAATAAATTGTTTTTTCTATGATACTTGTGTTTTTTTAAACTTACCTTTAAGCATTTCCAGTATTTTATTTGGTTTTCTCGTATAAGAAAAGAAATATTAGTGCTTAAAACAGAAGGAAATCGAACTCCAAACTATCGCATGTATAGTTCGAGAAATTCCAAGAGCTTTGTGATAGTTTTATTATTACTGAATACAGGAGTACAGCGATACGTCGAACTTCCTGTGTGAAGGTAATTCTGTACAGCGACGTTCTA